>PITA01024349.1:0-26416 GCA_004023965.1 Spilogale gracilis
TCTTTAAATAAAACATTTCATTCTAGAAGTCTTTATCCTTTTCTTATAAATTCCCATTACTTCCTTATAATATTCCCAAGAAATGTTAAATCTGAGATTCAATAATTTATTTTTTTTTAAAGATTTTATTTATTTGACAGAGAGATACACAGCCAGAGGGGAACACAAGCAGAGGGAGTGAGAGAGGGAGAAGCAGGCCTCCCGCCGAGCAGGGAGCCCGATGTGGGACTCGATCCCTGGTCTCCGGGATCATGACCTGAGCCGAAGGCAGTCGCCCAACCAACTGAGCCACCCAGGCGCCCCTGAGATTCAGTAATTTAAACACTTGACAGTTCTAAGGTTAAAACATCCTAGGTTATTCAGCAAATATACATAGTGCTTTATATTCAAAAGGTATTCTCTATCCTTGTGGATGAGTTTGATTCTCTTTTTAAGAAAACCAGCATAACCCAAAAGATTTTTCCTGGTTTTAATAGTGAGAGACAGCAGAAACAGAATTGAAAATCTGGATTGCATGGCCAATATTATGTTGCCTTTCATTTTTACAGTGACGGAGACTGAACTGGTAAGAAAAGGGTAATCAGGTTGAAAATCCTTATTTTGTTTTTGATGATCTACTCTCCGTTTCCTTGGAAACAGAGCTGGCAGCCACAGAATTGCTGGCATTATGCTTTTTTTTCTTCATAGGCTTTGAAACATCCAAGGGAAGGTGAGGTTTTATGGCTATAATCTGTAGAATCTGACTTAATTTCAAATAAATTAAAAACAAATATATATAAGGTGCAGGAGGTAAAACTAACGAGTTGAGAAAGAGCTTTAAATCAATGGAGTGGAATAAATTTTAGGTTCTAAGAGCCAGTCTAATATATATTTGGGTTTTGGTTTTATTTTGTTTTAAGAAAAAGAGGGAGGAAATAGACATTATTTTTTTTAAAACCTATAGTATGAGAGTAATACACTAAGGAGTTAGTGAAATTAATTTTAGAAGACAACTAGATCCCTACACCAGACAGCATGATTTTATCTTCCTGTGTCGATAGCGGGTAACATGAGGGGGGTTACTATGCATTGAGAAAACAGTTTTTACTTCCAGGAAATAAAACAAACAAAAACTACAGGGAACTAAAATAAATCTAAAATGTTTTCTGAGAAACTGATATATTAATAAATTTACTAAATATTCAGTTGAGGGGTGACTGTCAAATTATTATAATATGGTCTTTTCCTATTTACATTAATGTAAAGTTTAAAAGCCTTAATTCAATTAAAATATCATAAACTTTCAGAAATCATTTGTCAAATACCTTCATTTTACATAGGAAAAAAGTGAAGCCTAAGGAGATGAAGACACTCGCCCTACATCATATCTGGGTGGCAGAACTGGAAGTTTTAGGGCTGAGATTTCTTGACTGCCAGTGTTCTTTAGTGCTCTATTAATAATAAAGCTTTTTGAGGTTTCACTTTGCAAATATTTTAATTGTACACAATTCTTAGCTACTCAGCTATTGGTTAAACACAAGATAGCTGCTATAAGAAATAAACATACCATATGAACATATATCTAAATGAAAGAACCAATAAATGTGACCTTAATAGCCACAATTAAGTTCTGAATAAACCATGAATCTATTTTTCAGAAAGTGTCAGGAGACTTTACTAGGATGATCAAAAAGCCCCTTATTACTTTGAATTGTGGGAAGCCCACCTTCTTAAGTCTTCTAATCACAGCATCTGCCACTATTAACTCAATCACTCAGTATTTCAATGAGTGCTCTTTGAGCCCCTATTATATTATGTATGTAAGTCTTTTCATCTGGGATCCTTTTCCCACTAAACAATCCTCTTTTGCCCTCTAGTACTCTGTGTTCATATCTCTGTAACACTTACCATACTATAGTACAATTATATTATGTACTTTTAGACTCCTTGATATCAGTGACTCATTTCTCTCTTCTTACAGATCAGAATTGGTGGTCTCATTTAACTATTTTTCCTATTCTCTGTTGTAGAGCTTGGCACATATAGTTAATTAAATGTCTCATCACTACATAATATCTATTTTTTATTTTTCCCTTGATGAGAGAGATACAGGAAAGCCAACAGATTTATGTTAGCTGAGAAGACCAGGAAAATTAGAGAGTAAGAGTATGAAACACTCTTGACTAGGTCCTCACTATTGGTCACCTCTTGCTGACTGCCAAGTTCAGATATTTTTTTTTTAAAGATTTTAAAATTAGGGTGCCTGGGTGGCTCAGTTGGTTAAGCGACTGCCTTCGGCTCAGGTCATGATCCCGGAGACCCAGGATCAAGTCCCACATCGGGCTTCCTGCTCGGCAGGAGGCCTGCTTCTCCCTCTCTCACCCCCCCTGCTTGTGTTCCCTCTTTGGCTGTGTTTCTCTCTGTCAAATAAATAAAATTAAAAAAAATATTTTAAAATTTATTTATTTGAGGGGGAGGAGAAGAGGGGAAGGAACAGAGGGAGAGGGACAAGCAGATGCCACACAGAGCCTGGTCCCCATGACCCAAAGATAATGACCTGAGCTGAAACCAAGAGCCAACTGAGCTACCCAGACCCTCCTACCAAATTCATTTCTTAAAACAGTAATTCACAAGTATTTCCACTCTGTTTAAGCATCGCCTCACTCCACCCCCTTATTTCCACCCAATGAGTTTTGTTCCTACATAAAGATTAAGACCATCCAATAAGAGTTTCCTCATCTTAATCCTCTCCATTTCAGTATTTTCTTTCTTCTCATGTTTCTTCATATTTTCTTCCTTTCAAGGTATATTTCTCCTCCTTAACCTCTTCATTTAAGATATTCTTTTTTTTTTTTTTTTTTGGATGGGGGAAAGGGCAGAGGGAAAGGGAGAGATTATTAAGCAAGCTCCACACCCATCATGGAGTTCAATATGAGGCTTGATCTCGCAACCCTGAGATCATGACCTGAGCCAAAATCAAGAGTTGGATGAGCACCCAGACACTCTTGAGATCATTATTTACTAGCTATTATTTATCCATTTAAAAATATATTTTGGTGTCTTTCTAGCCTAAAAAAATTTTAGTGGGTATACTACTTAAAGTACTTTCATATATATATATGAAAAGGCAGGAAGAATTGCCTATATTTACAGCCTCCATTTTCTTCCACTAATTTTTTCTTAAAATAATTTAATCTGGGCACCTGGGTGGCTCAGTGGGTTAAAGCCTCTGCCTTCAGCTCAGATCATGATCTCAAGGTCCTGAGATCGAGGCCCACATCAGGCTTTCTGCTCAGCAGGGAGCCTGCTTCCTCCTCTCTCTCTGCCTGCCTCTTTGCCTACTTGTGATCTCTCTCTCTCTCTCTGTCAAATAAATAAAATCTTTAAAAAATAATAATTTAATCTACTTTTCCCCCTCACTACTCAAGTGAAATAACATTCTTTTTAAAAAGATTTTATTTATTTGACTAGAGAGAGAGAGACAGTGAGAGAGAGAACACAAGCAGGGTTGGAGAGAGAGAGAGGGAGAAGAAGGCTTCCTGCTGAGCAAGGATCCTGATGTGGGACTTGATCCCCAGGACTCTGGGATCATGACCTGAGCCAAAGGCAGACACTTAATGACTGAGACACCCAGGTGCTCCTGAAATAACATTCTTGAAGTGTCTTTTCCTTTTGGATTTAAAATTTGTACAAAGAGTGCTAGGTAATATTACCCAAAAAGACTAACTTCAAAAGAACTTGTCACTTACACCATTTCTCTGCCTTCAATCTAAACATACAAAAATTCTAGACATCTTACTACATTATTGAATGCTATAGAAAGAAATGAAAATCTTTAAATTCTATAGAGAGAAATCCATAACAGTATGCAACCTCTATAGCACATAATGATCACTGAATAGAATTAAAAATGATAATTAAAAAAACAGCATGCCAGACCACATAATTTGTGGGGGTGATTCCAGTCATTCATACTGCTTTCATTATGCAGAAACTAGGGGAGGGGGTGAGTCATTCATACTGCTTTCATTATGCAGAAACTTAATATAAGTGGGCCCAGTCGTAGAAATGCCTCTATAGACACCTGGGTAGCTCAGTCGTTTAGCATCTGCCTTCGGCACGGGTCATGATCCCAGAGCCCTGGGATAAATAAAATCTTTGGGGAAAAAAAAGGAAATGTCTCTAGAACCTAGGAGAGGGCACAGGATGCTGCAGTACATAATGCAGGCTAAGAATGAGTTTAAAAACCAAAATTACAAAGCAGTTGAAGAGATCTGACATCACGAGAGAGAGCATATACTATATAGAGGAAAATAAAAATGAGTAATCTTATTTATTTTTTTAAAGATTTTTTATTTATTTGACAGAGAGAAAAACAGCAAGAGAGGGAACACAAACAGGGGGAGTGAGAGAGGGAGAAGCAGGCCTCCCGCTGAGCAGGGAGCCCAATGTGGGACTCGATCCCTGGTCTCCAGGATCATGACCTGAGCCAAAGGCAGTCGCTTAACCAATTGAGCCACCCAGGCGCCCAGGAATTCTATTTAACACATAAATGATCTTTAGAATGAAGAAGTTTTTTTCCATTTCATGAAAAAGTTGATGGTATTTTGATAGGGATTGCATTGAAGGTGTAGATTGCTCTAGGTAGCATAGACATTTCCGCAATATTCTTCTAATCCATGAGCATAGGATGTTTTTTCATTTCTTTGTGTCTTCCTCACTTCTTTTCATGAGTATTCTATAGTTTTCTAAGTACATATTCTTTGCCTCTTTGGTTAGGTTTATTCCTAAGTATGTTATGTTTTTTATTGCAACTGTAAATGGGATCAACTCCTTAATTTCTCTTTCTCCTGTCTTGTTGTTGGTGTATAGAAATGCAACTGATTTCTGTGAATTGATTTTATACCCTGACACTTTAGTGAATTCCTCTGTGAGTTCTAACAGTTTTGGAGTGCAGTCTTATGGGTTTTCCACATAAAGTATCATATCACCTGCAGACAGTGAGAGTTTGACTTCTTCTTTGCCAATTCAGATGCATTTTACTTCTTTTTGTTGTCTGATTGGTGAGGCCAGGACTTCCAGTACCATGTTGAATAGCAGTGGTGATAGTGGACATCTCTGCCATGTTCTTGATCTTAGGGGAAAAGTTCCCTGTTTTTTTGCATTGAGAATGATATTCATTGTGAGATTTTTATAGACGGCTTTTATGATAATTAGGTATCTCTATCCCTACACTGTGAAGAGTTTTAATCAAGAAAGGATGCTGTACTTTGTCAAATGCTTTTTCTGCATCTACTGAGAGTATCATATGGTTCTTATCCATTCTTTTATTAACGTAGTGCATACCATTGATTGATTTACAGATGTTGAATCAATGGTGCAGCCCAGGAATAAATCTAACTTGAATATGATGAATAATCCTTTCAATGTACTGTTGGATCCTACTAGCTGGTATTTTGGTGAGAATTTTTGAATCCATGTTCATCAGGGATATTGTTCTATAAGTCTCCTCTTTGATAGGGTGTTTCCTAAAATTTGTATGGAACCAAAAAATACTGCAAATAGCCAGAGGAATGTTGAAAAAGACAAGCAAAGTTGGTGGCATCACAATTCCAGACCTCAAGCTCTATTACAAAGTTATAATCATCAAGACAGTATGGTACTGGCACAAAAATGCACATGTAGATCAATGGAACAGAAATAGAGCCTCAACTCTGTGGTCAACTAATTTTTTTTTAAGATTTTTATTTATTTATTTGACAGAGAGAAACACAGTGAGAGAGGGAACACAAGCTGGGGGAGTGAGAGAGGGAGAAGCAGGCTTCCTGCCGAGCAGGGAGACCGATGTGGGGCTTGATCCCGGGTCTCCGGGATCATGACCTGAGCCGAAGGCAGTCGCTTAACCAACTGAGCCACCCAGGCGCCCCTCAACTAATTTTTTATAAAGCAGGAAAGAATGTCCAGTGGTAGGGGGAACCTGTATCTTTAACAGATGGTGCTGGGAAAACTGGACAGCCACATGCAGAAGAATGAAACTGGACCATTTCCTTATACCACACACAAAAATAGACTCAAAATGGATGCAAGATCTAAATCTGAGACAGGAATCCATCAAAATCCTTGAGGAGAACACAGGCAGCAACCTCTTCCTAGACATATCACCAAAGGCAAGAGAAGCAAGGACAAAAATGGGACTTCATCAAGATCAAAAGCTTTTGCACAGCAAAGGAAACTGAACAAAACCAAGGGGAAACTGATAGAATGGGAGAAGATACTTGTAAACGACATACCAGATAAAGGGTTAGTATCCAAAATCTCTAAAGAACTTATCAAACATAACACCCAACGAATAAATAATCCAATCAAGAAATGAGCAGAGGACATGAATAGACATGTCTGCAAAGAACACATCTAAATGGCCAACAGACATAGGTGAAAAAGTACTCACCATCACTTGGCATCAGGGTAATAGAAATCAATGAGCTACCTCAATGAGATAACACCTCACATCAGTCAGAATGGCTAAAATTAACCAGATGGGGGCGAGGATGCAGAGAAAAGGGAACCCTCCTACATTGTTGGTAGGAATGCAAGCTGTTGCAGACACTCTGGAAAACAGTATGGAGGTTCCTCAGAAAGTTGAGCTATCCTATAACCCAGCAATTGCACTACTGGGTATTTACCCCAGAGATAAAAATGTAGTGATCTGAAGGGGTACGTGCACCCGAATGTTTATAGCAGCAATGTTCACAAGAGCCAAACTATGGAAAGAGCTTAGATGTCCATCAACAGATGAATGGATAAAGAAGAATGGTGTGTATGTGTGTGTATGTATATATGTATATATGTGTGTGTGTGTGTGCGCGCGCGCAAGTGTGCACAATGGAATATTATGCAGCCATCAAAACCCAAAACCTTGCCATTTGCAAAGATGTGGATGGAACTATAGGATATGCTAAGAGAGATATATCAATCAGAGAAAGAATTATCATACGATCTTATTGAATGAGGAATTTGAGAAACAAGAAAGGGAATCATAGGGGAAGGGAGGGAAAAATGAAACAAGATGAAACCAGAGAGGGGGAAAAAAACTGTAAGAGACTCTTAATCTCTGGAAACAAACTGAGGGTTGCTGGAGGGGTGGGGTGGGAAGGATGGGGTGGCGGGAAGATGACATTGGGAGGGTATGTGCTATGGTGAGTGCTGTGTATTGTGTAAGACTAATAAATCACAGACCTGTACCCTTGAACCAAATAATATATTACATGTTAATAAAAAAAAAATCTCCAAGTAATTCTTATCACATTAAATTTAAGAAGCCCTGGGATACAAAGAGTGTAGATTTACTCTTGGTTTATGTGTGCTGGTCATGATATGCTAGAAGCAAGAGGCAGACATTCTGAGCTCCCAGACTCAATGAGTTTATTACCTTTTTAAAGTATAACTTAAACCTTTTCCCAACTGATTTGTCATCCTGTACACTAAATCATCCCTAATCCCCCCTCACACACACACCCCAGGTGCTCTTATATCTGAATGTTAGAGGATTGCACAAGAAACCATAAGCTTCCTTTGAGTTTTAAAATTATTTGATTTTATCATAGCCAAACTTCCTCCACACAGAAAAAATACATGAAAATCAGTAAAACTGAAGTGAAATGAAATTTAGTCAGAACGAAAATTCTAAGGAAAACTTTGCGATTACACACACACACACACACACACACACACATCTGCTCTTGGGTCAGCTTTAAAGAATGATACACCGTCTTATAACATTCCAATGTCGCTATTCGTGATGTGATTATGGTTTTTAAACTGCTTTTTCTCCTCTCCTTTGTGCAAAATCAAACCGAAATTCTTCTAAATGAATTAAGTCACATGAGAGTCCGGGTGGAAGCTCCAGCGAAATTGCCTCCTCGAATTAATGTGGAACCAGTTTCCCAAGAGGTATCCTGGAGAGTAAGACAGGACAGCGTCAAACTGATCACCCAGATATATTGGAAACGTCAGCGTTAATGGAAATCTTAATACAGTTTTTTAAAGACTAGTAATGTTTTTTGATTCAGGCTTTCATCTTACACCAAGAACGGAATGTTGCCGACCTTCTAGTGATACTTTTGTGTTGCCCGTGCTTACGGGGCAATGTGTGAGGTCAAAGAGGAAGAAAAAACCCATTTGTTCCCTCCGCAAGCTAACTGGTCCAGAGGGCCGAGGATGTGCTCTATTACTGCTGGGAGAACCGAAACTGGAAAGGCCCGAGGCGTTTCTGAAATCAAGGCGAAGGGTTTCTAAACTGCGCAGGGAGAGATGTTTGCGACGCGACAGCTGATAGCTCCAAGTGCGCCTCCCTCCCGCGCCCCGGTCAGCTCCCCACCAAAATCCGCCTTTCCCTCCCCAGCTAAACCCACCCACGCCCACCCCCCCAACCCTTCCCGCTCCTCGCCTCCAGGTCTCCCCCTTCCTCCTTCTTCCCCTCGCCCGCTCCCTTCTTCCACCTCGGTCTCTCGCGCAGTCCAACCCGCTTTCTCCCCCTCTTTTGCCCCAGATTCGCGCTCCCGCTGCCAACACCACCTCTCCTCTCAACTAGACGCCAGGCGGGAGACGCAGCCGGCTGACTGCGCGCAGGCGTACTGCGCGGCGGTCGCTAGGGCAGGCTGGCGTCTGCGCAGGCGCGCGCTGCTCTAGCTTCGCGCTGGCGTCGGTCGCTAGGCGTTCTTCAGCTTGCTGTCTGGACTTGGGGCCGCGCACTCGCGGCGGAACCATGTTTCTTCATCCAGTCAGTCTCTGGAATCTGGCGTTTTATGCCCTTATGGTTTTCATGGCATTCCTGGGGCTGTGGGACGTCTTCTTCGGCTTTGAGGAGAACAAGTGCAGTATGAGCTATATGTTTGAATACCCGGAGTATCAGGTGAGGTTCGGCTGTCCCACCTGGGCGCTCTGAGACTCGGGGCCCCCCCTTGCGAGTTTCTCCCCACTTTGACTCCCGCGCCTCTCTGGCTCCCTTATGCCAACATCGTCTCTGTTTTTTGTTTTGTTTTGTTTTGTTTTATTTTGTTTTTTTCTTCTCTCCTGAAGACTCTTCCAGATCCCTCCCACCCCCGCCCGCCACCCTCACCTACCCTTTGTGTCACACAGTGGGGTGTCAGGTGGATAGTTCCCTGAAGCATCCTCCTGGCCCCTGTCTTAGTTACTCCTCTGTTCTTCCGCTTCCTTCCCTGTCCCAAATCTCGGATACAGATTCTTTTAACTGCTCGGGTCCACCCTCCCTCCATTTCTAGAGACGCAACCTCAGCCACTCTTCCTAAACCCAGATCCCATTTTCCCTGCGTTCCTATTTTAACAGGTGCCCCTGGACCCTCCTTTGCTTCCCACGCGCCTAAATTCTCACCATCCTTCGCGGTGATTTGCACGTCAGCTTTCGCCGTTCTAGAAAGGGACTGAGCTTCTGCAGAGTATGCGATGGCTAGATCCCAAGACAGCCTTTGCGACTCGAGGTTTTTGTTTTTGTTTTTGTTTTTGTTTTTTACTCCTGTGCGAAAGGCTAACCTGATAAGTAATTAAATGGAAAACTACCGAGTTTCCCTCCTGTGAAGTTTACGGAGCCTCAGGTTTTTGTAGGTTATGGGTCCAAGCGTGTGCGTACATGCCTGCGTTTATGTGTGTCGTCTCTTACAGTTGCATACAAAATCTATTTCATAGTGTTTTGTTTTCTCACCGTGTTTGCAATTTAAGAGAGACCCAGCCTTCCGGGAGCGCGCACTGGCGCGCTGCCCCCCCCGCCCCCCCTTCAGTTCAATTTTGACTGTTTTCAATCGCAGTTGTTTCCTTAGGTCAGCATAGTGGAATCTAGAATTTCATTCATGACTCCTGTAGTGATAAATTACACAACTGTACAAAGAAATGTCTCCTGAATGATTCTTTTATTTCTAAACGCATCCCCCAATTATGAAATACTTGTTATATGGTAACTCTCTAACATAAAAAGTATATGTGCTATAATATATTATTGATAAAATGCATTTTAAGTATACTTTTAAAACCATAGTAGGTTTTTTTTAAGGTGAAGAATGCAGATCATGATTGCCTCTGTGTACAGATCATTATGGAAGAGTATATTATTTGATTAATGCTATTATTTAGATCCTGAAACTACCTAAGGTTTAGATTGCTGAAGAACATTTTTTCCCCGTGGGCAAAATTCTAGTTTAGATTTCATTTGTTTTGAGCTCCTTATCTTGGTTTTGCATCAGTGCTTATAAGGGAGTGGAAGAACTTGATATCAAATGCTGTTGAAGGAGATTTTAACCTGTTACTGTTGTCTCAGTTTCTAAGCACATATGCTGTTTTATGTTTATCAGAGGCTATGCATAGTTAAGTACACAGGCTTTTACTTTAGTTTTTTTTTTTTTTTTTGTGGGAAACTCTCAACAGGTTGAAGTAGGTCACTTTAGTTTTGTATTGCATTTAAAGAGTTCGATTAAAACAAAATTATCTGAAACAATACAGAACTAATTCCCACTTATTTTGAGATTGTCCACAATTACTGAAGCTATTGTAATATCTGTGGTAGTGGAAATTGCTTAGTGTTTTGAGAACAAAGCACACGGACTCATAGATCCATTTCTTGGCTCAAAGTTAACTGGAAACACAAAAAATTAGTTAGTGCAAAAGAGCTATTTGGCTTTTGTTGTTGTTGAATAGTCTGTATTTAGTTATTTTGATTTAGATTTCCTTTTTGAGGTTACTATTAATAATTCGTCAATACAGTAATAATTACAGCAGCCAGAGTTTCTGATTGGAGTTTTCAGTAGATTTTTATTTTTATGATGTAAAAAGCTGTGTCAGTTAACTACAGTATTTATATTTGATTCTTAGACCTTTTACTGTGCACACCAGGTCATGTTATTTTAGAGATACAGTTAAATCCTGTCTATAGAAATGCGTGATTTTGAAATATAGTGAGATTTCTGGATAACTGAGGTAATTCTATTAAAAACCGTTGGTTCTTAATAGAATTTATAGAAGAAGAACCAATGGTTTTTAATGAATATATATTCTAAATATATTTTATATGTATTATTTATTTTTAGTTACATTTTATAGTAAGCTTTCTAATTGTTCACAGATTGATGTCCAGCATTTGAGATGACATAGTCTTTGGGTTTTCTCCTTCTTGATGCCTTTTTCTTTTTTACTGCTAATTTGCATATTCTTTAGCTGAATTTTAGAGGAAATGGAAGGTAGTTGAAACACAATTTTATTCTCCATTTTAAAAACTAAAGGTGAGATAGGAATTTGAACCTATTTGTAAAAATGAAGTGTTGAATTTAAAATTGAGCAGGGTCACCTGGGTCACTCAGCCTGATAAGTGTCTGCCTTTACCTCAGGTTGTGATTCCAGGGTCCTGGAATTAGTGCCCCTGCATTGGACTTCCTGCTCAGCGGGCAGTCTCATTCACTCTCTTTCACTCTGCCCTTTCCCACTGCTTGTTCCCTTTCTTTCTCTCTCAAATAACTAAATAAATAAAATCTTAAAAAAATAAATACCAAGAAAGTTGTTTTGAGTATTCATTTTCTACCTTTGGTTTTCCAAAATTTGCTCATTCAGAGTTAACTGAACATCTCACAAACCTACCAGGAAAAATACACTTTATCCTTTTTGTGTGGTAGTGGAAATTGCTTAGTGTTTTGAGAACAAAACAATTATTGTGATAGCAAGGCAAAGCTTTTATTTGGTAGCAGTTTTAGGCAAATTGTAGAATTGGAGAAGAAACATCTGTATTGTTTTCTCCTATACAGTAATCTATTTGGCTGTCCTCAGATAATGTGATCTGTTGTCTGAAAGAAAATGTTCCAATTTAATATTGGAAAATATGAATCATACTTTTGTTTTTAAGTGTGATGTTTGCTTAGCAAATACTTTATTGACTGTCAGGTATATTCTAGATACTGGGTATGGGTGAGAGGGAATTAGAGATGAATCAGACCTTGTGCCTTTATGTCTTTATAATACAATGGGGAGACAGGAATGTAAAGGGCAGTTAAAATATAACGTGCTAAATTATAATTTTACTGTAAGAGTACATATGAGGATCTTCACAGAAGAGAGCATCCAAGTTCATCCTGCAAAAAAACTGCAGGAATAAAGAAAAGCATTTGTGAAGGTGGGAAGGCACCAGGACACATTGTGTAAGTGGTATGAATAGTATATAAACTGCTAACATTGGTTGCCTTCTGGGTAGGGAATTAGATGGCTAAACAACTGGGGTAGGAGAGAGCCTTTTCATTGTATATCCATTGAGGTGAATTTTGAAGCATATTAAAAATTTTAAAACATAGCATGTATAAGTTAAAAGAACAGTGAGAATAATTGGAGACAGATTTTAGAGGGTCTCAGGCCTTTATCATCTATTAATATAATCAGGAAACACAGGAGGTGTATATTTTAACACAGTATTTCTAATTATATTTTGTTTTATTTTATTTGAGGGGTGAGGTGGGTGGAGAGGCAAGAGGGAAGGGGAGAGAGAAAATCTTAAGCAGGCTCCACACCCAGCCTGGAGGCAGACTCAGGGCTCTCTCTCGCAACCTCAAGATCCCGACCAGAGCGGATGCTTAATTGACTGAGCCTCGCCTGTGCCCTACAAGGTATTTCTTGACAGCAATATGGACTATGAGTTGGAGCAGGGACGTTATGACAGGAAGAAAGACCAGTCTGATTCACCTCCCAGTAGCTCTTTTTATTAAGCTGGAGTCGTTAGGGGTGGAATGGGCAAATGGCTGAGAGCTCTTTGTTAGGTTCTTTAAAACTGTATTCATTTTGATCAAAATATGTTTTTAATTAATTATGGAGCTCAAATTTTAATGTTCCAGTTTTAATTCACAAGTAAAAGACATATCATAAAATAAAGACATTAGTTTCTTGAATCAGTATTTTCCTAGCACTTGGGAACTCATTAGAATTTTTGTTTTTTGAAAGGGTTCTGGGTTACAGATTAGAAGGACTTGTACTAAGGCAGAGTCAAGAGAGGATGAACAGCAGAGACAGGATTGGGGAGATACTTAAGTATAAAGGTAATAAAAGGTGTGGAGATAGTTAAGTATAAAGGTAATATATTTAAGTATAGAGGTAATTTAAGTATAAATGTAATTGAGTTGATTTTGATTAAAGAGTCTGTTTTGGGAAGCAGTTCTCATTTGAAATAATCTTATAAAATAAGTTAAAATATATGGGGGTCTTTGCTATAAAAGTTTTCTTTTTAAATCTCTTGACCCTCTTCTTTTACTTCATCAACATCCTTTTCATATACCTATATTTTTTCTGTCTTCAGTCTGGTCACAACCCTTCTTGTTTCTTCTGCCACTCCTAGCTTGTACTCTGGAATGCAGCTTTGCCATTTACTAATAATTTCCTATCTTTCTGAGTTAATTTTCAACTAGTTCAAAACTTTGTTTAGCTAATATATTAAAAAAAACTATCTAATACTCATGTACTGTCATACACAAAGGTATAATAATTGGGAGGAGTTAGAGTAATGGTTTACTTGTTCACACATGTTTTCTTATTGCTTAATGTATGCTTAAAATATTGCATCATTTTCATTTTTGATTATATATTGTGCATAGTCAATATTGGGACAAATTTGGGTTGAAGTCCATATATGTGATATGTATATGAGTATCTGAGGAGATGAAATTGCTAATATCTTAATAAGCTCACAGTTGTTATTAACACAGATTGTTTGTGATGGCATTTTTAAAAGAATATTCAGGAATGTACATGATCATAATTCTGCTTTTTAGAACAGTGAAGTTTTTCAAGTGTTACTACTATTTACAGGCTTTAAAATTCATTCAGTACTTAAAATTCTTTTTTTTTTTAAAGATTTTATTTATTTATTCGACAGAGAGAAACACAGTGAGAGAGGGAACACAAGCAGGGGAAGTGAGAGAGGGAGAAGCAGGCTTCCCGCCGAGCAGGGAGCCCCATGTGGGGCCCAATCCCAGGTCTCCAGGATCATGACCTGAGCGAAGGCAGTCGCCCAACCAACTGAGCCACCCAGGCGCCCCAGTACTTAAAATTTTTATCAAGCACATGGACAGCACTGCTAGATCATTAAATCTATTGAAATAAAATATACTGTTCAATGTAACTGGCTTCATTTTTAATGGTTTCTATATATAAAAAGGAGCAGAAATAGGACTTATACTTTGCCACCACTTTTGTAGATTCCCTACCTTTTGGGAATGATGTTAAGACCTAATTTGTATTTTGTTGAAAAAAATATATGAATTACTGGCTCATTTGTTATATAATAAATACAAATATCAGAGTAGTCTAAGGCTTGCTGACAAACCATACACCTGGTCCATGAAAACCAAAACAGATGCTCACTCACTGAAATGTTTGCAGTGAGGAGAGTGACCCACGATATGGCTGTAAGGTTTAGATTAATTTGTAAAGCACACTGCAGGTTAAACATATTAAGTTGAAAGCTGCATTATAAACAAGCTTACTTTCTTTTGAATGATATAACAACTGGATTATATAGTTGAGCCTATGTAAAAGGAGAGACATTATAAAATAGTTTAAAATAGCAAAAAAGAATTGATTTGATAATGGAAAGCCTTTATCATTTCTAAGTATAATTGAAACTGATACTATATTAAGTACATTTCCAATTATATTAACAAATAATTTGCTGACATACCTCAATGGTTTTTCTTTTCTCAGTGGCTATTTTGAGAATTTATATTCATTAGAATTTCAGATAGTTCCATTTTATGTATTCCTGAAGTCTGCATGGTTCAAAAATCACATAATTCAAGGTGTATTCACATATGAATAAAAGTGAAAGTGTAGTTTTATCATCAGTAATATTTTTATACTCTTTCAAATGTGTATAATTCAGAATTGGGCACAGTAGACTGAATTGTATTAATACAACTGATTATAAAGTGGAATTGCCTTTTTTTTTTTTCCCTGCAGAAAATAGAGCTTCCAAAGAAACTGGCAAAACGCTATCCTGCATATGAATTATATCTTTATGGAGAAGGATCCTATGCTGAAGAACACAAAATTCTCCCTTTGACTGGTATTCCAGTTCTCTTTCTTCCTGGTAATGCTGGAAGTTATAAGCAAGGTAAGTCTTCAAAGTAAAATTTGAAAGCTATAAAATTCAATAGAAGAATTTACCAGATACATACTCTATGTTAAGTACTGTGCTAGGCATACTGGGAGACACAAATATTTGGTATAATTGTCTGAAGGAAAAAATATGAGTGCAAAGAATAGTTGAAGACCACTTGGAAAAGAGTAAGATGGAGAAAAAGAACAGGATGGAGTAGGTAGGATAAATGATATACGGATCCGGGAATTAACAGAAGAAAGGTTTATGTTGGGAATGGAAGGTACAGAAAACATAACCTAGGATACTGATTAAAGAAATAAATTGATTTATGTTTTGCTAAACAAGAGAAAAGATTGGTTTCTTTCTTTTGGAGCTATTTAAATTAGATCTAGAAATACTGATGGGAACACAGAAAGGTGAAGATAGGGAAACTTTATATATAGATTCCAAATTGAATTTTGGCCTGCAGATAATAGCAGTTATTTCTGGCATAACAATCAAGAAATCTGGAAGTAATATCATTTCAAATGTGCTTTTTGGTTTTAACTGGCATATTCTTTTATATAATAAGAATAGAATTCTTTTGGGGATGCCTGGGTGGCTCAGTCGGTTAAGCATCTGCCTTTGGCTCGGGTCATTACTCCAGGTTCCTGGGATCAAGTCCCACATAGGGCTTTGTGCTCAGCAGGAAAGAAAACTGCTTCTCCTTCTGTCACTCCCCCTGCTTGTTCTTTCTCTCTCTGTCTCTCACTCTCTAATAAATAAATACAATCTTAAAAAAAAAAAAATCACCCTCTGCCCAAAAAAAATTCACCCAAGTTGTTATATGAGTTGTGGTTCTTTTTTTTTTTTTTACTCTATGTTATCCCATTATATGACTATACCATAGTTTAAATATTCTGTCTTTGGATACTAATGTTATTTATATTTGTTGGCAATTACAAGTAAAGAACATTTTTCTTACTTTGGGTCACATAAGCCCATATTTCCGTAAGATGTATGCCATAACATAATTCCATGTCACAGGTTATATATATCCTTCTATTTTTACTGGTTGTGCTAATTTATCTTCCCAGATATACTATGTTATACTTCCGTTTGCTCCACATCCTTGACAGCATTGGAATTGTCAGGTTTTTAAATTCTATATAGTATGGTAGATGTGATTTATTTTTAAAAAATGATTACACTGGCTTTGCTGTGTAGAGAATATGCTGTAAGGGGTCAAGAGTGGAAGAAGGAAAGATAACATCATTAATCATCAGAGAAATGCAAATCAAAACCATAAGGATACATATCATTTCATACCCACCAGGGTAGCTATAATCTAAAAGATAGTATCAAATGTCATTGAGGATGTGAAGAAATTGAAACCCTCATCTATTGTTGGTAGGAATATAAAATGGTAGAGCCACTTTGGAAAAACAGTTCGGCAGTTCTTCAGAATGTTAAACATAGTGTTTTATGCTTAGCAATTCCACTATAGGTGATTCTACCCAAGAAAAATGAAAACGTACATTCACACAAAAACGTGTTTACAAATGTTCATAGCAATACTATTCAAAAAAACTAAAATGTAGAAACAACCCAACATCAATTGAAGAATGGGTAACAAAATATATCCATATAATGGAATATTATTCAGCAATAAAAAGGAATGAATGATAAAAGAAAATTACAGGTCAATATCCTGGATGAACATAGATGCAGAAATCCTTAGCAAAGTATTAGCAAACCAAATCCAATCATGGGATTTATTCCAGAGATGGAAGGAGGTTTTGCAGCCACAAATCAATCAACATGATACAATTAATTACGTTAATACAGTGAAAGATTAATATATGATCATCTTAATAGATGTAGCAAAAGCATTTAACAACATTCAGTATTCATTTTTGATAAAAATTCAACATAGTGGGTATAGAGGGAATGCACCTCAACATAATAAAGCCCATATTTGACAGTCCTACAGCTAATGGCATTATATGGGCTTTTCAATGGTGAAAAGATGAAAGCTTTTCCTCTAATTTCAGGAACAAGACAAAGATGCCCACTCTCACCACTTTTATTCAACATAGTATTTGAAGTCCTAGCCACAGCAATAAGGCAAGAAAAATTTTAAAAAGCCATCCAAATTGGAAAGGAAGAAGTAAAATAGTCACTATTTGCAGATGACATATATAGAAAACTCTCAAGACTCCACAAAAAGTAATCAAAGCCAGTGCAGTATTGATTAAAAAAAAAAAAAAAGGCAAAAAACCCAACAAACCACAGACAGATCAGTGGAAGAGAATGGAGAGCCCAGAAGTAAACCCACACACATATGGTCAATTTATGTCTGATCAAAGAGCCAAGAATATACAATGGAGAAAGGGCAGTCTCATCAATAAATGGTTTTGGGAAAACTTGACAGCCACAAGCAAAAGAATGAAACTAGGCCACTATCTTCCACCATAAACAAAAATTAACACAAAATGGATTAAAGACTTGTGTATAAGACCTGAGTCCTTATAATTGCTAGAAGAAAATATAGGCAGTGGGTGCCTGGGTAGCTCAGTTGTTAGGCATCTGCCTTTCGCTCAGGTCATGATCCCAGGGTACTGGGATTGAGCCCTGCATTGGGCTCCCTGCTCAGTGGGAAGCCTGCTTCTCCCTCTCTGACTTCCCTTGCTTATTTTCCTCTCTCGCTGTGTCTCCGTCAAATGAATAAATAAAATCTTAAAAAAAGAAAAAAGAAAGGAAAATGTAGGTGGTAAGCTCCTTGATGTCAGTTTTAGCAACATTTTCATGGTTTTGCTCCAAAGCACTAGAAACAAAAGTAAAAATAAATAAATGGGACTATATCAAACTAAAAAGCTTCTGCATAGCAGAAGGAAACCATTAAAATGAAAAGCAGATTATTTAACGGGATAAGATATTTGTAAACCATATAGACAATAGGGAGTTAATATCCAAAATATATTAAGAACTTACATAACTCAACAAAAACAACCTGGTTGAAAAATAGACATAGGATTTGAATAGGCATTGCTCCAAAGAAGACACACAGGTCGCTAACAGAAAAGATACTCAGTATCACTAATAGTAAGAAATGCAGATCAAAACTGCATATCATCTCATACTTGTCAGACTACTACTGACAAGTATCTTCTACTATCCGACAAATAACAGGAATGAAATCTTGCCATTTGCAAGGACATGAACGAACCTTAAGGTATTATGCTAAGTTAAATGAATAAGACAAAAAAGATGAGTACCATATAATTTCACTGAAATGTCGGATTCTAAAAAAAAAAAGAAATAAAAATAAAAAAACCTCAGAGATAAAAAGAATAGACTTCTGGTTACCAAGGGGTAGAGGGGTTAGGAGTAAGCAAAGTGAGTGAAGGGAGCCAGTTGTATGTGATGGATGGTAAATAGATTTGTGGTGATGATGATTTTGTAGTGTTTACAGGTGTTGAATTATAAAACTGCACACCTGAAGCTATATGATAAAAAGGAATTAATAGGTAACATGAATTACATGGTACAATGTGGATAAACCTTGAAAAGATTATAAGTGATAGAAGCCAGTCATAAAAACCCATATATATAATCCCATTTATAGAAATGTCCAAAATAGGCAATTCCATAGGAACAGGAAATAAATTAGTACTTTCTAGATTAGGAGGAAAAAAGGAATGAGAAATGACTGCTAATGAGTATAGGGTTTTCTTTTTGGAGTAATTCAAAAATAAAGTTAGATTAGTAGAATTTTGTGAATATACTAAAAATCATTGAATTGTACTTTTTACATAATAAGTTGTATTTGAATTGTGTATGTTAAAAGAATGAAATGGCAAATAGGTATTTTGCTTGCTAAACCATGCACTGCAACTTTTAATGCCAGTTAATGCCATCAATTCACAAGTTCTGTAGAAGGGTTTACAGAGCAAAACCTAAAACAATGTGGAAGCAGGTAGACCAGTGAGGAAACTGTTAGGGTAGTTAAGGCAAGAGATGATGGTGCTTAGATTAGGAAGACAATGGTGGATGTGGTGAGAAGTGTTGATTGGGGATATATTTAGAAAGTAGAGGATGATAGGATATACTGATGGATTGGAAGTCATGTGTAAAGAAAAGACAAATCAAGCATAAATACCTAAACCAAGTGATGAGCATACATTTCTTGTCAGAATTTTCTCATTCTTAATATCCTCAAGTGTAACTTATTCATACAGATGGCTAACATTTCTTATTCTTCAAAGTATTCTTCCCCTCCCTTTGAGGTATTTTCCCTAATCAAGTGGAAGTGGGTAAAGAATGAAAGACCTGTTTACTTTTTATTTAATTTAAATTTAAAAAACATTTAGGGCACAAGACATATAATACAAACAATAGTTTGTTCTTCTACATTGATACTGAAGGATGTCACCCTGAAGTAGTTGTTTGTATTCAGAGTGTGGGGTAGTGTTATTGTTAAGAGACTTCGAAGCACGAATTGCAACTCTTAAAAATTTTGTTTAATATTCACTTTGCACTTTTCCTCTGCAGTTCGTTCTGTTGGTTCTATCGCACTTAGGAAAGCAGAAGACATTGACTTCAAATACCACTTTGACTTCTTTAGTGTGAACTTCAATGAAGAACTGGTGGCACTGTATGGTGGAAGTCTTCCGAGACAGACCAAATTTGTACATGAATGCATTAAAACAATTCTCAAACTCTATAAGGTAAGATATAAGCATGCAAATCAATAGTGATCACCTATTAGCATTTTTTAAGGAATTCAACATTTTTTTAAAAGATTTTGTTTATTTATTTGACAGACAGAAATACAGCTAGAGAGGGAACACAAGCAGGGGGAGTGAGAGAGGGAGAAGCAGGCTTCCTGCTGAGCAGGGAGCCCGATGTGGGGCTCAATCCCGTGTCTCTGGGATCATGACCTGAGCTGAAGGCAGTAGTTTAACCAACTGAACCACCCAGGTGCCCCAGAATTCAACGTATTTTAAATTGTTTATTTGTTTATATGGAAGTTGAAGTGCAGATGACACAAAGGGTTGGGTTTTTTGTTTATGTGAGTCTATTGTTTTGAACTCAGTGTTCTTGAAGTTTAAATAGAATTTACAAGAAACCTCATGAATTTAGAGGAAAAACTTTTCTTTATAAATTAGAAGTGCATTGAATTTCCTAAAGAACATTAATATGATTTCTGCTTCTAGTTATGAATAACTCTATTGGGGTAGACCACTTCCATATGTAAGCAACTATAAAACTAGTCAAAATACCTGAAGCATATGTTTTCTGGTATTGGACAACCAAGTAGTAAAAGGCTATGATCCTTAAAAGAAGGAAAACATGTGAGATGAGCTGCATGATTGTTCTGATTTTTTTTACCTGAAAGCGTTTCCCAGACCATGGGATAAGTAGGTGGAGGGCAAGCAGAGTACATTAATATAACTGAGCTGAAGGAGGCAGAGATCAGCATTTGGGGCTACTGGAGTGGTTAGATTTGTGGGTAGAATATGACAAAAAGGAGAACTAGCCCAAAGTAGAAGCTCTAGAAACTTGCATCTTTCAACTTTGAATGAAGTGCTGCATATTTACATAGGGCAAGAAGCTGCAAGGCAGTAGCAAACCAGGGAAGAGGTGATGGGGTGTGTCTATCTCAGGTGCAAGGAATGAAGGAAAATAAATATCTTTAGAGAAATTTAAGAGTGGCAAAGCAGTCTAAAAATCATTCTATGCCAGTAATTCTAAACAGTATCATGGATAAAATACTACTATACTACCTACTGAGGTGAGCCACTGCCTCCCACAGTATGCCGTAGTGAAACTCGCAGCAAAAGAAAGCTACTGGGGTAGTATGACCTGAATTGAGATTCCAGAGGTCACATGTGTTGGGAAATAGCAGTTCTGATCAGCTAGAACAGAAAGACTTACCAGAATACATTGGACATTCATTTGAGATCCCAGAAAGGATGCAATTTAGGTAGAAGACTTCTCTAGCTCTCAGGAGCTCTTCTGGGATCCACCTAATGCTTAACCATAAGCCTCAAAAATACTAAAGTTATGAATTTATCTGAATGTAACTGAACATAACTGAAGTTTGTTTATGCTTATGATATGCATAACAAGAGATGGAGGAGAATCTCAGTAGAAACATGGGAACTGCGAAAGAACAAAAAGAAAAATCTAGAACTGAAACAATACATATGAGAAATGAAAGATTCAGGGGGTGCCTGGATGCCTCAGTTAAGCATCTCACTCTTAATTTCTGTTCAGGTCATGACCTCAGGGTTGTGAGATTGAGCCCCATGTTAGGATCGGTGCTGGGTGTGGAACCTGCTTAAGAATCTCTCTCTGCCCTCTCCCCCCAAAATGAAAAATTCAGTAGATAGGCTTCAAGCAGATTGAATACTACAGAGCAAGAGAACTTGAAGACAGGACAATAGAAATGATCTGATATAGAACATAGGACAAAAGGATAAAAAGGAAAGAGCCTCAGTAACCAAGGAGTCTAACATTTATGTAATTGGAACTCTATGAGAAGAGAAAGAAATTGGAGAAGAAAGAATATTTAAGGAACCAATGGCCCCCAGTTTTCCAGTTTTGATTCAAAATTTTCAACCTATGGATCTAGGAAGGCCAGTGAATGTCAAGCAGGATAAACACAAAATCACATTTATGTATATCAATAGTCAAGTTGTTGAAAATCAAAGTAAAGAGAAAAATATTAAAAGCAGCCAAAGGAAAAAGATCCTTTACCTACATAACAGGGTAAACAATAAAAAATACCACTGCTTTTACATCAAAAATAGGGAAAGCCAAAAACAAGAGGACAATATCTTAAAGGTCTTGGGGATGGGGTTATGAAGGGTACTCTCAGTGTAAATTGCATACCCAGCAAAAATATCTTTCCAAAATGAGGGCAAAATAAAGATACTGTGGAGTTAGAAAAACTGGCAGTTAGCCATTAGTAGACAGAAAGAAATAAAAGAATATCATTAGGTGAACAGCACAGTAATAATTGCTGCAGGCAAGATTGATTTGTGGATGCTAAAATTAGTGGGTGAAGGTTTGAGGAGGACAAGGGTATTCACATTGTCTTTTTTTTTTTAAGGTTTTATCTATTTATTTGACAGAAACACAGCTAGAGAGGGAACACAAGCAGGGGGAATGAGAGAGGGAGAAGCAGACTTCCCGCTGAGCAGGGAGTGGGGTTTGAGACCAGGACTCCAGGATCATGACCTGAGCTGAAGGCAGGTTAACAACTGAGCCACCCAGGCGCCCCTCACATGGTCTTAAAGTATGTTTTCTGAAATAGTCGTTAACTACAAAGGGAAAGAATAACTTTACAGTGGAGAAACTTGGCAGGCATCATCTTAAAGAAGATTGACATCACCAGTAATAAGACATTGGCATAAACCTCCTTGACATGATGCATTGAGAGAGTTGCAGCATAATTTCTGTGACATTATTATGGCACTACACACACACACACACACACACACACACACACACACACACTCTCCATTTATTCAGTCAATGGACATTTGATCTCTTTCCATAGTTTGGCTATTGTTGATAATGCTGCTATAAACATTGGGGTGCAGTGCCCCTTCATATCAGTATTTTTGTGTCCTTTGGGTGAATACCTAATATTGCAATTGCTGGGTTGTAGGGTGGTTCTATTTTTAACTTTTTCAGGAACTTCCATACTGTTTTCCAGAGTTGCTGCTCTAGTTTCCATTCCTACCAACAGTGTAAGGTTTCCCCTTTCTCTGCAACCTTGCCAACATTTGTTGTTTCCTGTGTTGTTAATTTTAGCCTTTCTCACAGGTTTGAAGTGGTAGCTCATCATGGTTTTGATTTGTATTTCTTTGATGATGAGTGATGTTGAGCATCTTTTTATGTGTATATCAGCCATCCATTTGTCTTCTTTGGAAAAATGTCTCTTCATGTCTTCTGCCCATTATTAACTGGTTTATTTTTTTGTATTTTGAGCAAACTCAAAATCTTTATAGTTCTTTATAGATTTTAGATCCTAACCCTTTATCAGATATGTCACTTGCAAATATCTTCTCCCATTCCATAGACTGGCTTTTTGTTTTGTTGTTTCCTTTGCTGTGCAGAAGCTTTTTATCTCAGAAGTTCATTTTTGGGGCACCTGGGTGGCTCAGTTGGTTGAGCGACTGCCTTTGGCTCAGGTCATTATCACGGAGACCCGGGATCGAGTCCCACATCGGGCTCCCTGCTCGGCGGGAAGCCTGCTTCTCCCTCTCTCACTCCCCCTGCTTATGTTCCCTCTCTGGCTGTGTTTCTCTCTGTCAAATAAAAAAAAATTAAAAAAAAATTAAAAAAAAGAAGTTCATTTTTGTCATTAGTAGATAGAAGGAAATAAAAGAGCACTGGGTATTATATGTAAATGATAAGTCACTAGATTGTACTCCTGAAATCAATATCCTTCTATATGTTAACTAGAATTTAAATGAAAACATGAAACAAAAATAAAATGAAAAGGAAAATATATCATCAGAATTTGTTAAATAAAAGTAGTGGTTAGAAGAAATGCTGTAGTCTTAAATGCTTACATTAAAGAAAAACAAGGTTTAAAAATAATGATGCAAACTTTGCCTTTTTTTAAAATTATTACTAATATTTTTTAAGATTTTATTTTTTTATTTGACAGAGAGAGAGCACAAGCAGGTGGAGTGGCAGGCAGAGAGAGAAGAAGCAGGCTCCCCTCTGGGAGCCCGACATGGGACTCTGTCCCAGTCCCAGTACTCTGGGGTAATGACCTGAGCTAAAGGCAGAAACTTAAGTGAGCCACACAGGTGCCCCTCTTTTTTTTTTTTTTTTTTTAATTTTATTTATTTGAGAGAGCACGAACAAGGAGAGGGGCAGAGGAAGAGGGAAAAGCAGGCTCCCTACTGATCAGGGAGCCTGAAGTGGGGCTTGATCCCAGGACCCTGGGTTCATAACCTGAGTTGAAAGCAGATGTTTACCCAAGTGCCCCTAATCCAATCGTTCAAAATAAGAACCTTAGAGAAAGAAGAACAAAGTAAACTCAGAGTAAATGTAAGGAGACAATAAAATGAGAATGAAAATCAAGGAAACAGAAAATAGACAAACAGAAGAGGGGGAAAAAGTGATATCAATGGCTGATCCCTCTAAGAGATCTAAAAATTAATCAACCCATATCTAGATTAAGAAAAAAGGGGGAAATACCAATTAGCAATAATAATGAAAGAAGGGACAGCTCTACAGAGCCTACAGGTACTAAGAAGCTATGGAAGGATTATTATGAACAACATGCCAATAAATTTGACAATTCAGATGAAATTCTCAAATCCCTTGAAACATAAATCATAAAACAGACACAAGAAGAAACAGAATGTCTGTCTAGCCCTATATCTGTTTAAAATTTTTTGAGTTTGTAACTAAAAATCTTACTACCAAAAAAACTCTAGAGCTAAATGACTTTAGTGGTGAATTCTAGGAAGAAATTTAAGGAAGAAATAATACCCATCTTATACAAACTCAGAAAATGAAGGAAAAGGCAATATATTTAAGTTCATCTTAAGAAACCTACAAATCCAGATTATCAAAATCACACACTGACATTGTTTAAAGAGAAAATAGAGACCTATTATTCCTCATGAACATAGATATAAAGATCTTCAACAAAAAATTAGACTATCAAATCCAGTAATATTTTAAAAATTTTATTTATTTAGAGAGAGAGGGAGAGAGAACACAAGCAGGGTGAGCGGCAGGCAGAGCAGGTAGAGGGAGAAGCAGGCTTCTTGCTTGGAGCCTAATGACGCAGGACTTGACCCCAGGACTCTGGGATCATGACCTGAGCTGAAGGCAGCCGCTTAACTGACTGAGCCATCCAGGTGTCCCAAATCCAATAATATTTTAAAGTACAATATAATCTGATAGGATTTATCCCAAGAATGGAAGGTTGATTTAATATTCAAGTATCAGTGTAATTCATCATAGGATCATCTCAATAGATGAAGGAAACTCATTTGGCTACATTTAGCATCCATTCATGCTTTAAGATAAAAATTTAAGATTTAAGAACTGTTTCTGTATCTGATAAGGTACTTATTGGATAAGATAAATAAGATGTGATCACAAAGTGAAATTTCCATGTTATTCACAATAAATGCCTTAATTTTTTTATACCAGGTAGTTTTTTTCTTTCTCTATTTTTTAGCTTCTTTCTATTTCTATCATCCCTTAGGAGAGAGGGTCCTAGTTGGTACAATAAGGGAAGGAAAAGAAAATCAGTGATGATCAAAAAAGAAGAATTAAAACTCTATATAAACAAATGACACAAACATAGAGAACTATTTAATGGAATTTATAGAAAATTGTTAGAATTCATGAGTGAATTTAGCTAGATCACAGGGAAAAATGGCCAATATTCAAAAACCAGTGAACAAATGGAGAGTGAAAAAAAATTAAAAAAAAATTTTTTTTATTACCAACCTTCTTCAAAACACTAGAACAAACAACCCTAAAATTTATATGGAACCAAAAAAGATTCCAAATCGCTAAGGAATTACTGAAGAAGAAAGCAAAGCTGGGGGCATCTCATTACCTGACTTCAGGCTTTATTACAAAGCTGTGATTACCAAGACAGCATGGTACTGGCACAAAAACAGTTAAATAGACCAATGGAACAGAGTGGAGAGTCCAGATATGGACCCACAAATCTATGGGCAAATCATCTTTGACAATGCAGGAAAAAACATCCAGTGGAAAAAAGACAGTCTCTTCAATAAATGGTGCTGGGAAAATTGGACAGCTACATACAGAAGAATGAAACTAGACCATTCTCTTACACCACACACAAAGGCAAACTCAAAATGGATGAAAGACCTCAACGTGAGGCAGGAAACCATCAAAATCCTAGAAGAGAACATAGGCAGTAACCTCTTTGACATCGGCCATAGCAACTTCTTCCAAGACACGTCTCCAAAGGCAAAGGAGACAAAAGCGAAAATGAACTTCTGGGACTTCATCAAAATAAAAAGCTTCTGTACAGCAAAGGAAAGAGGCAACCCACAGAATGGGAGAGGATATTTGCAAATGACACTACAGACAAAGGGCTAGTATCCAAGATCTATAAAGAACTACTCAAACTCAACACCCAAAAAGAAGATGAACACATCAAAAAATGGGCAAGAGACATGAAGAGGCACTTCTCCATAGAAGATATACAAATGGCTAACAGACACATGAAAAAATGTTCAGCGTCACTAGCTATCAGGGAAATTCAAATCAAAACCACACTGAGATACCACCTTACAC
>PITA01024350.1:0-17840 GCA_004023965.1 Spilogale gracilis
AGATCACAAGTAGGCAGAGAGGCAGGCAGAGAGAGAGGAGGAAGCAGTCCCCCCCCACCCCCCACCCCCAGCAGACTGCCCAACGTGCGTCTCCATCCCAGGACCCCGGGATCATGACTTCAGCCGAAGACAGAGGCTTTAACCCACTGAGCCACCCAGGCACCCTAGGGAGGACACTTTGATTCAACCCCAAGGAAGTCCAGGAAAACATATAAAGGACTCGGTCGTCCCAGGAGTGGGGGTGACTGGGGGCAAAGGAGGAGGAGGGTATGGGCAGAGACACCTGTGTTTCTGGAAGGTCCTGACAGCAGGGTGAGAGGTACAGGGTGATAATGCCCAGGCAACCAAGCAGCAGCTGCAGGGGTGAGGGTGGGGGAGCAGGAAGGGACAGAAGAAAGGTAGGAGACATTTTTCAGACATAGAACACACCTGTGGGACCTGAGGACTTGGACATTGGCACCTAAGACGCTGACACAGCACTTCTAACAAGAACACAGTTCTTTTTTACAACACGTATCCACTCAGCAGGCACGGGTTGAGTGTCGGATAGTGTTGTCGACTCTGGAAGTAACCTGTCACCCCTGCCCACAGGGTTCTTTCACTCTGCTGGATGGTGTGTGGGCAGTGCAGACAACAACCACGGAAGCAAATAAAAAGATGATTTCCCATGCTGATAAGGGCTCTTGAAAGATAATTTGTGTTGGGAGGGGTGGTTGTGATCAGAGAAGACTTTTTTGAGGAAGTGACATTGGAGTTGAGAAGAAGGAGCCAGCCAGAAAAGCCAGGGCAAGAACATTCTAGATAATCAAAATCACCTCTGCAAAGGGCCCCAAGTAGGAACGGTCTTGGCAGTATTTGAGGAACAGAAAGAAGACTACTGTGGCATGACAAAGAGTTTTACAACACAAAACTGTTTTCGGACCCACTTGGCAAGCTGCCACTACCTCAGTTTCATCTTCAATTTCTACACACGCCACACCCCTTCTAGACCCTTCCCACATCTCTTTTCTCTCTCTCTCTCTCTCTCCACACCAGTTACGGTAAGAAGTGAGATCAGGAGCCCTAAATCTCATCTGTGGGGTGGGGAGGGACTAGAACCAGTTCAGTCTCTATAGAAGCCAAATGGGGAGGAGGCCCTGGGGCCCATGGGCTCCTTTTTTCAGGTCTGTCATTCTTAACCACTTTTGAACTATGAACCCCTTTAGTGACCTGATACACGCTGTGAAAAACATACAGACAGTTAATTGTTCTGCACACAACTTTAGGAGTTTGGTGGCTGAGAGGAAAGCTTGTCGTGGACACCCTGCTAAGGTCTCTACTTTGATAGTCCTTTTTAAGCTAAGCAAGTCCATTTTCTCACTAAGACTGTGTCCCTTGCCCAAGAGAGAGGATACGTAAAAAAATCACCTGGTCAACGGCAAATCAGCCTAGAAATACAAGTTCTGATCACTGTAGCTTCCATAGCAATATAATCACATATGATAAAATGTAACCATAATGATAACAAAAACACATTTGCTGTTTTTTACTTACCCACACATTTCTACTTGTATCATTTTATCCCATTGACATCCTTGGCACATGAGTAAGGAAAGGATTGTACCATTTACAGAACAAGGAATAGAAAGCTAAGTAGCGTGTGTGCAATAACAGGGACAGTTGGCTGTAGCTTTGGGACAGGAACCATGACCTTATCACCCCCCAGGTCCAAGCTACCCAGGAAGAAACAGGTGAGGGCAGTGACCATCTGATCTCTCTTTGACTTCTTTCCTGATGGCCTTACCCCAGGGCCTGGAGTCACTCACCACAAAGGCAGTCTTTGCATGGCAAGCTCTCCTGGAGGGAAACAGTGATATGGAGGAAGTGATATTTTCTTTTTGTTTTTAATTAATTAATTTATTTGACAGAGAGCCATCACAAGTAGGCAGAGAGGCAGTGATATTTTCTAAGAAGGGCAAAGAAGCACAGAGCCTGACTACAGACATCAAAATCATGTGCATGGAAGGGAACTTCCCACTGGGGCTTCCTCTTGGCCAATTAAACCTAGCAAGTCATTTCCTTTTTCTTTTGAAGACATAGAGCATTTCCTCCTACAGTCCCACAGAAATGAATCTAGAGGAGTGCCACCTAGTGGCTCAGACTAGAAGGATCACTGATTATCTTCCCCATGTCATCCCACCCCCACTCCATGGGGTCACCTTGCCTACTGGAAAATTGGACCCATACCTCTTACTATCCACCAGGATGAATACCAAATGGATCAGAAATGCAAATGTAAAAAAATGAATCCACACAAGTATTAGAAGGAAATACAGATGGATTTATTTACACCTTAGGTGTGGGGAAATTTTCTTAAACTCTGTACAGGCCAAGGGCAGCTCTGGGTACCTGCTCCTATAGAAAAGAGAAGATAGGAGGCAGCTTTCTCTCTCATGTGACATTCATCCTCCTCAATGAGAGCTAAATGTCTGTAGCCCTCCCCAACCAGGATTCCTTCAGTCAAGGAGAGGTAATGCTGACTTCTTGGAAGAGAAACAGGTGAAAAAAACAATCAGATTGGCTCGCTCACAGCTCCCATTATCTCCTTGGCAGAAGGGAAAAGAAGTCTCACTACTTTGCCTCACAAAAGGGAGAGACTTAGGATATCAAAATGCATGGGAACCCAGTCCAAGCTGAGAGCAACTCCCAAATAAATGCTTTTTAATGAAAAATAAAATATCTAAACACAACAAAAGAAAATATTAGTAAATTCAGCAGCATTTTAAAAGAAACCCTGCTCTATGGCAAAAAAGAAAGAAAGAAAGAAAGAAAGAAAGAAAGAAAGAAAGAAAGAAAGAAAGAGACAGAGAGAAAGAGAGAAAGGTAGCACAGTAAGAGAGAGACTTTGCAACATTTACCACAGATACAGGCTAACCTGTAATATCAGGACTATAAGGAACATTTAAATATTAAGAAAAAGAGGCCAAAGTAAAGGCCATATATGAAAAACTCACAGGTAACATCATATTCAATGATGAAAAACTAAGATCTGGAACAAGATAAGGATATCTATTCTTAGCACTTTTATTCGACATGGTACTGGAAGTCCTGAACACAGCAATCAGACAAGAAAAAGAAAATGTATCCAAGTTGGTCAGGAAGAAGTAAAACGTTCACTATTTGCAGATGACATGATATTATATTTGGGAAACCCTACAGACTCCACCAAAAGACTGTAACCGATAAATGAATTTAGTAAGGTTGCAAGATACAAAATCAATATAGAGAAATCTCTTGTATGTCCATACACTAATAATGAAGTAGCAGAAAGAGAAATTATGAAAACAATCCCATTTACAATTGTGCCAAAAATAATAAGATACCTAGGAATAAACTTAACTAAGGAAGTGAAAGTCTTGTACCCTGAAAACTATAAAACACTGATGAGAGAAATTGAAGACTACACAAACAAATGGAAAGATATTTCATGCTCATGGATTGGAAGAATAGATACTGTGAAAATGTCCATACTACCCAAAACAATCTACAGAGTTAATGCAATCCTTATCAAAATGCCATCAACTTTTTTTTTTATAGAACTAGAACAAATAATCCTTAAATTTGTATGGAACTACAAAAGACCTTAAATAGCTAAAGCAATTTTGAAAAAGAACAAAACTGGAGGTTTCACCATCCCTGATATCAAGATAAACTACAAAGCAGTAGTGATAAAAACAGTATTGGCACAAAAACAGACACATAGATCAGTGAAACAGAATAGAGAGCCCAGAAATAAATCCACAATTATATGGTCAATTAATCTTTGACAAAGAAGGCAAGAATATGCAATGGGAAAAAAGACAGTCTCTTCAACAAATGGTTTTGTGAAAACCAGATAGCCACATGCAAAAGAATGAAACTGGACCACTTTCTCACACCACACACACACACACACACACACACACACACACACACCTCAAAATGAATTAAAGACCTGAATACGAGACCCAAAACCATACAAATCTTAGAAGAAAGCACAGGCAGTAATTTCACTGATTCAGCCATAGCAGTATTTTTCTAGATATGTCTCCTGAGGCAAGGGAAACAAAAGCAAAAATAAATTATAGGGACTATATGAAAATAAAAAGCTTCTGCACAGCAAAGGAAATAATCAACAAAACAAAAAGACAGGGGCACCTGGCTGGCTTAGTCAGTGGAGTATGTGACTCTTGACCCTGGGATTGTATATTTGAGCCCCACATTGGATGCAGAGATTATTTGAAAATAAATCTTGGGCACCTTGGTGGCTCAGCTGGTTAAGGATCTGTTTTTAGTTCGGGTCATGATCTGGGTTCTGGGATAGAGCCCCACATCGGGCTCCCTGCTTGGCGGGAAGCCTGCTTCTCCCTCTCCCACTCACCCTGCTTGTGTTTCCTCTCTAGCTATATTTCTCTCTGTCAAATAAATAAATAAAATCTTTAAAAATAAAAGAAAAGAAAATGTTAAAGAAAAAAAAAAGAATAGACTAGGGGCACCTGGGTGGCTCAGTCATTAAGTGCCTGCCTTCAGCTCAGATCCTGGAGTCCCGGGATCCAGTCCCACATCAGGTTCCCTTTTCGGCAGGAAGCCTGCTTCTCCCTCTCTCATTCCCCTGTTTGTGTTCCCTCTCTAGCTGTGTTTCTCTCTGTCAAATAAATAAATAAAATCTTAAAAAAAAAGAAAAAGAAAAGAGTACCTACTGAATGGGAGATAATATTTGCAAATGACATATCCAACAGGGTTATAGCCAAAATATATAAAGAATTCATACACCTTAACACCAAAAAAAACAAATAGTCCAACTAAAAGTGGGCAGAAGGTGTAAGCAGACATTCCTCAAAGAAGACAGACAGATGGCCAACAGACACATGAAAAGATGCTCAACATCACCCATCACCAGGGAAATGCAAATCAAAACTACAATGAGATACCAGCTCACACCTGTCAGAATGGCTAATATCAAAACTACAAGAAACAAGAAATGTTGGCGAGGATGCAGAGGAAAAGGAACCCTCTTGCACTGTTGGTGGGAATGCAAACTGGTGCAGCCACTATGGAAACACAGTATGGAGTTCCTTCAACAAATTAAAGATCAAACAACTTTATGGTCCAGTAATTCTACTATTGCATATTTACCAAAAGAAATACAAAAACACTAGTTTAAAGGGATACATACACCAGGATGTTTCCAGCAGCATTACTTACAATAGTTAAATTATGGAATCCACCCAAGTTTCCATCAATAGATGAATGGATAAAGAAGATGTGGTGTGTATACACAATGAAACATTACTCAGCTGCAAAAAAGAATGAAGTCTTGCCACTTGCAACAACATGGAGGGCTCTAGAGGGCATAATATGGTGTGAAATAGGTCAGTCAGAGAAAGGCGAATAACATGATTTCACTTAAACGTGGAACTTAAGAAATGGGGGAGCAACAACAACAAAAGACACAAACCCCCACCGAACAGACTCCTTCTCATAGAGAACAAGCTGACAGTGACCCGAGGGGAGGTGGCAGGGGACAGTGGGTGAGATAGGTGATGGGGAGTAGAGCATTGTTGAATTACTATGTTGTACACCTGAAACAATATAACACTGTATTTTTTCTATACTAGAATTGAAAAAAAAAACTTGATAGAAAATTGAGCAAAAAGCGTAAACAGTTCACACACACACACACAAAGTATGTAGATGGTTCTTAAAAATATGAAAAAAGGGGTGCACCTGGCTGGCTTGACTAGAAGAGTAAGAGACTCTTGATCTTGGGGGTCCTAAGTTTGAGCACCACATTGGGTGCAGAGATTACTTAAGAAAATAAATAAATAGAAATAAAAAAATAAAGATGTGTACTTCAAAAAATTGTCTTAATAAAAATGTGAAAAGATACTCAGCTTCACTCATGATGCTAAAACAGATATTAGAGCTACACTGACATATTAGTTTTTATCAAATTGTCAAAAATTTAAAGCTTTGGTAAAATATTCTGCTGGCTGGGCGCCTGGGTGGCTCAGTGAGTTAAAGCCTCTGCCTTCGGCTCAGGTCACAATCTAAGGGTCCTGGGATCGGCCCCATGTTGGGCTCTCTGCTCAGCAGGGCACCTGCTTCCTCCTCTCTCTCTCTCTCTGTCAAGTAAATAAATAAAATCTTAAAAAAAAAATACTCTGCTGGCAAGGCTGTAAGGAAAAAGGCATTCTCGTTATCATTGGTAGAAGTGCAAACTGGTACAACCCCCAGGGAGGGAATGTGGAATATCTAGCAAGACTACCTGTGCATCTATGCTTTGATCCAGGAATTCTAATCCCAGGAATTCACCCTGCAAGTACATTGCCACAAACGTAAAACAGTATTTTTATAAGGTTCTTCACTGAGATATTATGTTTTGTTTGTTTGTTTGTTTGTTTTTTAAGATTTTATTTATTGATTTGACAGAGAGCAACACAGCTAGAGAGGGAACACAAGCAGGGGCAGTGAGAGAGGGAGAAGCAGGCTTCCTGCCGAGCAGGAAGCCCGATGTGGGGCTTGATCCCAGGTCTCCGGGATCATGACCTGAGCCGAAGGCAGTCACTTAACCAACTGAGCCACCCAGACAACCTGAGACATTAGTTTTTTAAAAAATGATTTTTATTTATTTGTCAGATAGGGAGAGAGAGCACAAGAAGGGAGAGCAGCAGGCAGAGGGAGAAGCAGGCTCCCCACCCAGCAGGGAGCCTGATATGGGACTTGATCCGAGGATCCTAGGATGATGACCTGAGCTGAAGGCAGACGCTTAAGCGACTGAGCCACCCAAGTGTCCTATGACATTATTTATAATAACAAAATATGAGAAACAACATAAATGCTCAACCCATTAGGATACTAACTGAATCAACTATGATAAATCACATAATGGAGTAATATAAAGCCAAAAAAGGTTGAGGAATATCTCTATGAATTAACATCTGGTGTTTTCTAATATATATTAAGTGGAAAAAATCAAGGTGTTGGGTGCCTGGGTGGCTCAGTGGGTTAAAGCCTCTGCCTTCGGCTCAGGTCATGATCTCAGGGTCCTGGGATCAAGGCCCACATTGGGCTCTCTGTTCAGCAGGGAGCCTGCTTCCTCCTCTCTCTCTGCCTGCCTCTCTGCCTACTTGTGATCTCTCTCTCTGTGAAATAAATAAATAAAATCTTTAAAAAATAATAATGGTAATAAAAAAAGAAAAAGAAAAAAGAAATTCAATTTTAAAAGATTTGAAGAAAGCAGACCCTAAAACTAAAACTAAATGCAAATAGAGTCAAAGACACCTGACTGCATATCAAATTGATAATGGAAACAGACACACACACGCGCACACACACACACACACACACACACACAGTTCATTTCAATGGTTTGTGAATACTGTACTCTTTATACCTTCACTGGGATCATTCTAAGAACAAATAGAACTGCAAACAAGTCTTGAATTTTTTCTTAGAAGGCTTCTTGGGAATGGTATTGGAGTAGTTATTCTGAAGCTATTTTTAGGTCACTGGAAGACAGAGCAAATGATGGAATAGATTGATGTAGTTGGGAATCAGGTTCTCATTGTGGAAGAAGAGAGATACAGACATGGGAGGGGAAGGGAAGGAAGAGCCCTATGGAGATGGATTTGAATTGAGAGAAATTTCTTTAAAATTTTTTTTAAATACATTTTTTAAGCTCTGTCCACTAAAAGGCTCTATAAGCAGGGATATTCCAGCTGTAATGAGCAAATCTCGTGGCCAAAACTTGGTTTCTGCTACCAGTCTCCACAAGAAGACCTTGGCAAGATGGCCGACTCCAGGTCTTGGACAAGGGAAATACAAAGTGAGCAAGTGCTCAAAGACTGACAGGAACGTGTGGGAGGGAGACAGGGCTCAGCCTGAAGAAATTCCTACTAACCAAATCTGGGAGAGTTTGTCAAAAAGAGGTTGTCACAGTGGATTATTTCACTCAGGTGGCTGTTGGTGGCCGCCACAAGAGAGTCGCATCCCAGATCCCTCCTGTGGGCCCCTCCCTGCAGGCACCTCCCTGCACAGCCGCTGGCTTCCCTCAGGACAGGGGATGCAAATAAAAGGAGAGAGAACTCCCAAAATGAAAATTACTGTCTTTTTATGACCTAATTTCAGAAGTGACATTCTCTATCTCCTGCCATGTTCCATTCTTTAGAAGTGAGCCAAGTGTAGCCCATTCTCAAGGGGAGGGGGACAAACCGGATGTGAATATCTAGAGCGAGGGAACACAGGGGCCATCCTGGGGGCTGCCTACCACACAAAGTAATCAAACACAATAACTCACCTATAATAGGGCAAACTGATAGCGCACACCTCCTGATATGATGTGGCGGGAAATACACAATGTCTTCTGTGTTTGGTTCCTGGGGAGAACCATGAGGGAACAGACAAGCAAAATCCAGAATGTGGGACACTACAAGAAAATTAGTCTGGGGGCGCCTGGCTGGTTCATGTAGAGCATGTCGCTCTTCATTTTGAGGTCATGAGTTCAAGCCCCACATTGAGAGTAGAGCTTACATTTAAAAAAGAAAACAAACCTCTTTTCAATTTTAAGAAAATTAGTCTGAATTCAAAAATATCGGTATCATGAAAAAGAAAAAAAGTCAAACTGAGGTTACAGGTAAAGAAAAAAGGAAACTTGATATCTATGATCCTTAAATAGATCCTGGATCAAAAAACAAAAAAAATAGCTATAAAATGACATTTCTGAACTAATTAGCAAATTTGAATATAGACTATATATTAACAACTAAGTATATATGAAATTTGTTGGGTGTGATAATGGTGTCATGATTATCGAGGAGAATCTTTCTCTCTAACAGAAACATGCTGAGATATTTAGGAGTCAACGTCATGATACCTCCGTGTCATTTTCAAGCAGGTTAGCAAAAAAGCCAAAAAACAAACAAACCCAAACTCCCTAACATAGAAATACACATATAAGTGCATATGCATATTGGCCAATATGAAAGATATATTCGTGTTCCTGGTTGTACTCTTTCAGCTTTTCTCAAGGTTTGAAGTTTTCCAAATAAAAGATTACAAAGGGACTGGTCCTCAGGACCCCTGCTAGGCTGTCCTGGAGATTCCAGGGAACCCATGGGGGCCATAAAGCTCCCTTTGTGGTGTTCAGTGTACACACTGAAGATTCTCTGAGGGTCCTCACCCTATTGTGTAAGATAAAAAGATGATTTGGAAAGTCAGACAGAACTGAACTGTAATCCTTGCTGTGTGTCTGGAGGCAAGTTACTAACCGCTTCTGACCTCATTTGTAAAACAGCATGCCTACCCTGCAGGGCTGTTATAATGTGCTCAATAAGTAATACTTCAGGGGTGCCCGGGTGGCTCAGTCTTTAAGCATCTGCCTTTGGCTCAGGTCAGGATCCCAGCATCCTAGGATAGAGCCCTGCATGGGGCTCCCTGCTCTACAGGAAGCCTGCTTCTCCCTCTCCCACTCCTCCTGCTTCTGTTCCCTCTCTAGCTGCATGTGTCTCTCTCTCAAATAAATAAATAAAATCCTTAAAATAAATAAATAAATATATATATATACACATATGTATATATATATATAAAATGCTTCGCAGTCGCACCTCCCAAACCACCAAAATTGTTTGTTCGTTCATTCATTCTTTCATTCATTCTCATTCATTCTTCATTCATTTGATAACCATTTATTGTTATTCCCCATGATGGGCAAGGGATACAAATATGAATTTAGTGACTCCAGGGAACTCCTAATCAAATGAGGGCAATACACTGTGGTCAATGCTAACAGATGGATGCTAAGGCTATTGTAGAAACAGAAGGATAGGGTGAGGTGAGGGCTCCAGTGAAGGCTTCTCAAAGGCGTTGAGGTCCAGTGGCTTCCATGGGGGATGACGAAGGAGTGTGAGCTGCACTGAGGGGCCTAAGTCCAAAGGCAGAGAAGACTGGAAGAGAGTTTGACAGAATGGACAGGACCAGGTCAGGAAATTGGTCAGGGAAGCAGTGGGAGCAATGTGGGCCCTGGTCTTGGATAATGGGGCACAGTTGGCCCCGATGCTTTGCTCAGAAAACATAGTAGAGCTCTGCTATATTAAATGGGTTTTAAAAATGCTTGAGGGAGGAGAGTTCCCCAACACGGAGATAAAAAACTATTTTTTAATTAAAAAAAAAAAAACACAAAACACTTGAACTGACAAATAAAAGGAAGTTATGTACACTAAACTTTTCCCTGATGCCTTCCTTCTGGAAGGCAGGGTGGAGAAGGAGGCACAGATGGGGTGCCAGGTCGGACAATAGGGGTTGCTTTCACGAAGGGAGATGGTGACCTCCAGAGAGTGAGGCTCATTTGTCCCTTGCTACCACCGCCTCCTCAACCAGGGTCTGTCCCCATGCACATAAAACTATTAGGTCTACCCGCCACCCCATTTCCACTCTCCAAATCACACATTTCTGTAATGTAGCAATAGTCCACCTGGCTGGAGGGGTGCCCAAGGACTCGGGGTCCCCCCCTCCTCCGCCCTGTGCCTGGGGCCCGCGCTGCTGGGGGAGGTCGGTGGGCACGAGCGCCAAGCCTGGCTGAATGCGCAGTTGCCGAATGAAGCTTCTCGCCTAATTCCAAATCATTTTTCTAAGAACAAAAACTATGTACAAATGAATATTTCCATCTTTATTTCAAATTCTAGGTTTCAACTGCAATATTAATGCTACTCCACAGTGTAATTTACTTGTAATAATATATCATTATTTCCATTTTACAGTTCTCTTCTTAAAGTAGTAAAGCAAATGTTTAAAACAGCACAAATCTGCAGCCCCACAATTCTCCATTCAGGCTCAGAATTTGCACGCTCCTTTCAGAATTGCACATAATTGAAAACAATGAAAACCCCCGATGGGCTAAATGCTCTAGTCATTAAAGCATTTTTTTACTTTGGAATAAAAGACCGTTCTGGTGGTTGTAGTTATTATTTATTTATTTATTTTTTAGAAGCCCCAAACAAGCTGCTTCCTGTTCCCAGACTGACATCTGCTGGGGATGGCAGGCTGACCTGACCCCCACCCCCCACACACCCCCACCCCCCCCCAGGCCCTCAGCCCGCTGCCACTCCCCCCAGCCTTGGGAGGCAAGGGGCCACACCTGATGGCCAGGGCAACCACAAGCCCTCTTTCTCTCCTGCTTCCAGCAGCTTTAAGCCCCAGAATGACAGTGGCTTCGCATGAGGTCCCCAGTGTTGGTGGCAAGGGGCTGGTGGGAGGAGAGGGACTGGAGGCGAAATCAGGGCCATGGACAGAATGAGTGTCCTCTGGGGATGAACAGGCCCTCAAGACGCCTGCCTTGTTTCTTTGCTCTGTCTGGGATGTCTCTGTGGTCGTCATCATAATCATCATTATACGGTTCCTTTGCCTTTGATAGAACAGCCTTCTCTTAGGCAGCCCTGGGCATTGGGTCCCCACCCTTCACAAATTAGATTTCCATTCCATCAGCTTCCTGCTTAACAACCAGGAACCAACATTTCTTTTCCATCCAGGATGAGGGCCCCTCTGCCATTTCCCAATTTATAGGAAGCCTGGTCTCCTTCTCCTCTGCAATTCAAACCACAGTGGGGGCTGGGGGTGGGTCCTGGGGGAACAGAGGGTTCTTTTCTCTCTTCTGGAGAGATCATCTGTCTCCAGGTCCCCTTTGATCTGTGTCTCTGGCTCTGAGCTCTGGGTTCCAGCCCCAAGAAGGAATTTTCGGTGAGGTGCTTTTAGGTCTCTCAAAGTCAGCATCCTGCCCCAGCCAGCCCCCTGACACACTTTCCCACCTAACCCTGCCCTGCTCTAGTGCCCCCTGTGGGCCTGGATTCCTGCCTCTTGGAGCCCTCCCCCCACCCACATCTGTCCCACATCTGTCCCCTCATGACCACTAACTCTTCCTTCCCCTGGCCCACCTTCTTCCACTCCGGCCAAACTGCTCACCCCCACGCCCCGATGAAGGCACCCCCAAACCCACTGAAACACCTTTAATGAAACCCCACTGCCCACGGAAAAAACCCAGGCCTTTAGCCCCAAAGACATTCAGAGAAAACATGGCCTGGCCCAGACCCAGTCAAGGTTTCCCAAGGCCCAGAGCTGCGGGGGTCCCTGGGAGGACTTCAGGTGGCGTGAGGAGGAGGCCTTAGGAAACGGGATGACCACATGAGAAAAGTGGGTGTGCTCTTCATTCTCTTTCATTTCTCAGTGTCAGGGAGAAAGCCTGCTTTGGTGTTAGTCAACTTTTTTTTTAAATAAACTTTTAATGTTAGAATCGTTTCAGTTTTACAGAAAAATTGCCAGAATACCACATGGAGGTTGGGCATTCCCTGCACCGCTCCCTCGTGGTTAACATGGCTGGTGGGGCTGGGGCAGCTCCCCTGCGACTCTCCCTTCCAGCCAGGGCCCTTCTGAAGCCGCAGCAGGGAGGCTGAGCAGGACGCTGAGCAGATGCTAGTCATATTGCTTCTTCAGCAATAATATTTTTCCTGTTACCTTTTATTTCCAACAAGTGATACTACTCACCCACATTCTAAATTCCAAAAAGCTCTGAAAAAAAATGAAAGGCTTTTTGTCAGTTTGGAGCCAAAGTTGATTTGAGGCAAGTTATAAATAGTCTTTATCCCACTTGGTGTAAATATTCATACATTTGTCTGCAGAAATTTTCATTCATTCTCCAGCCCTCTGGGGATGGTAACTAACATTGCATATATGTACCATATCACCTTTCGAAATCAGAAAAAAATGTGAGTTCCGAAACACATCTGGCACTGTGAGCTGGCCATTTACAGTTACCATATAAAGTTTCTTTGAAAAATAAATTTCCGTAAAAAGAGCAAATCATTTCAAGAGAAACAGTAAGTAGATTGTAAGTACAGGTGACCTGGACTTTTAAGTTCCTCTTTCACTCTTTCCCACCCTTCACAGAAACATGTAACCAGCCCAAATAGACAACAAAGAATCTGCATGGCCTCCAGGATCCTGTCGGAACCCCTCAGGAGTCTGCATGTGTGCTCCTGGCCTTGAGCCCCACTCACTCCTCCACCACACCCGTACCTCCATAACCTCAACACATGGGACAGCGCAGGCCTGAAGGCCTTCACACAGTCTGCTCCCTCTCCTTGAAATGCCTTTCTCTGGCAAGCTCCTGGCCCTTCCAAATTAGGCTCAGATGCCCCCTTTTGCAGGAAGCCTTTCCTGGTTGCACCCCCTCTTGCTTTGGTGGTCAGCCTGCGTGGTCCCACTGCACACCACACACGCTCTTGTGGGTAAGGAAGCAGCTTGACTCTTAGTTTGACTCTTGTTTGACTCAGCGTCTTTTAGCTGGGTGATTTGCTTGACTCTTGTTTGACTCGGTGTCTTTTAGCTGGGTGATTTGCTCACTTATGCTCACTAAGATTATTCGGTGGGATTAGTAATGATAGCTGCTGTGCGTTGAACTCATTCTTCTAAGTGCTTGCCATACAAAAATTCACTTCATCCTCACAAGCCTGAGAGGTAGAAATTGTTTTGGGTTTTGGTTTTGGGTTTTGTTTTTGTTTTGTTTTTTAAGGATCTTATTTATTTTGCAGAGAGAGAGAGAGAGAGAGAGAGAGAGAGAGAGAGAGAGCAGGAGCTGGGGTTGTGGCAGGCAAAAGGAGAGGGAGAAGCAGGCTCCCCGCTGAACAAGGAGCACGAGACGGGACTCGATCCCAGGATCCTGGGATCATGACCTGAACTGAAGGCAGATGCTTAACCACCCAGGCAACCCTCGAAATTGGTTTTGATCTCCATTTAATGTATGAAGAATTGAGACCCAGAGAGTTTAAGTCCCTTTCCCAAGGTCACTGTCAGCCTTGGCCATAGGGATTTCTTCTTCCATCCCTTGATCCCCACCATAGAACAGCTAGAAGTACTTGCATCACAGAGCTGCCTGACGTTGGCTAGGTGCTGTGCCTCAACCTCACAGGCTACTTTCGGCCAAACCGCACTGGGTAAACCGCACTGGGTACCACGGGCTGGGGGGGGGGGACGGGTCGATAGGCCTTGGAGGGTAGCTCCACCCCAGAGCCTAAAAGCTGCTGTTGCTCTCTCCCAGTTCCTCAATGGAATCTTCCTGCTCCTGCCAAAGCCTGTGGGACTTGCCCAAGGCTTTCTATTGTATTCTGTATTTACAATTTTGGCCCTCTCTCTGAGCTCAGCAGGAAAAAAAAAATGTGCCAGACTCCTATGTCTTTCATCTAGCACCCTGTACAGGGTCTGAACCAAAAGTCTTTGGAAAAGAAATGCAAAGAAAAAATGATGTAGTGAATGTATGGATGGGTAAATGGATGGATGGATGGATGGATGGATGGATGGATGGAGGAAATAACGAACGGACACTCTTTTGTCCTTAGAATTTCGAATGCATTTGACATACCATGACTAATGAAAAATAATATTATCCAGTTAACGTTCCTAAGGGATGTACAGAGGCTGAAGAGAAAAGGAGAGAAAACAACCTGTACACCGTATGTCTGTATTTCTGGTAAAACAGTGTGGTAGTAATATTCAACCCTTGAGCTAGGAAGCTGGGAAGGGAGCAACGGGCGCTTATGATAAAGTTAAGACAATTCGGGTATCATTGGATAAATGTGATGGCGTAACACCACTTAGAAGTGAATCTGAGGCGAGATCCTCGATAGAGCTGAAAGGGGTCAGGCCGCTCCCCCGCCCAGCCCTGCCGCCCGCCTCACCTCGGATGAAGGACGGAGGGCCTCCTGGAGGCATGACTATATAATGACCAAGGAATCCAAGGCAGAAGGACTGCGTGTCCATGGTGACAAAGGGATGCCTTGCCATTGACATTCAATTTATTAGCCTACTGTCCCTTATCTCTTTTTTTCTCTTCTAACTTCAGCAGTGGAAGGATAAAATATTCATTAAGGAGTATGGTTTGTAAAGGCACAAGTGTCTAATTATGGGATAAGAGGAAATTATTTGGCTGAGGAGCGCAGAGCAGCGGTGAGTCCAGGAGCCGCAGCCTCAGGCTTGGCAGTTTAATTCATGTGATATTTATCTCTTTATGTACACCTGGCAGAAACAATTAGCACTTGGTGATTTGTTGACCTTATCAAGGCCATAGGATTTGTTATCATAGTTGCCACCAATACCAATGCTGTGTGTGAAATAAACAACTTAGAAATGGACTGTTCTTAAATCATGCCCATTTAACCGGGTTCGAATTTGTTTTCGTCTGGTGGAGGCTTCCCGTTTTGACCCTCCTTGAGCAATACGTTGATTTTCGAGGGATTTTTAAGGAAGCTTTCAGAACCTGATACCGTCCCAGTGGGAGTCAGGATGCTTTCAAACGTGCCAACGGAAACACGGTTGCAACCGTGAATCTTGCTTGCAGAAACTTCTCCTCACTGGCCCTCAGCTCCGCCCCGCCCCACCCCCTAGGCCTCTGTTACCTCCTGTCCAGGGGACTCCCTCCCTTCCACCTCTTTTCATGTTTGCACCCATTCCAGAAGGCCTGCCACACAGCGCAGAGCACCTCTGCACGCTGTGAGCTCTGAGCCCTGCTGTGGCACCTCCGTGGCTCCCAGCATGTTCCTCCACAGACCACGTGGGACGCCACTTACAGAGTTTCCTTGAACTGTGCTCCCCAGAACTGTTCCGAACTTAAAGCAGGTGTGATGGAGTGAAAGGTATTTTTAGATCTGAGCTTCTTTACTCTTCTCCCCCAATTTCAAGCTTTCCCTCCCCCATTTAAAACTGGAAGGGGGTACAGAGCTCCTAGCTCTACTTGGGAGGCTTCTATTAGAATAGAAAACAAGACAATCGGGCTTTTTGGCTTTTTTTATTCAAAATCTAAATCCTCTGGGGAATTCAGCTGATTCTCAAGCAAAGTCTGGATGAAAAGAGGGGGGATTTACCCCAGCCGGGGAAGTTCTGGAGCAGGAGGAAGGAGAGCAGGGGAAAGGAGAAGGGAAGGAAAGGAGACCTGAGAGGTGGGGGGTGGGGAGAAGGAAGGGTAAGGGGGAAGAGGAATCAAGGGAAGGGGGATGGCAGGGAGGGAGCCCTGTGTGTGTGTGGCTCAGTAGAGTTCAGGGAGCTGGTTCCACGGTGGAGCCTAGGCAGGTGGCCAAGAACTTGATCAGCAGGGTCACCCAGACCAGGGTTTGCACTTGGAAGCTTTCCAGAGCTGGGCAGAATGGGTGAGACAGGCCTGAGAGGCGACAGGAGGTGCTGTGGACAGGCGGACTGGAGAGAGAGTGCATACAGCCCAAGAACAAGGCTTCCTTTATTCCAAGTGTCTCAAAGAGCCAGCCTCAGACCTCAGACCTAGCAAGGCCACGTGAGCTGGGATCTGGGGCATCTGAGCAGGGCCTGGGTGGATCAGTGAGTGAGAACCGGAACCAGAACAGCACCCCGGCGCTGGCGGGGGGTGGGGTGGGGTGGGGGGGTGGTGGTGGTGGTGGTGGTGGTGGTGGTGGTGAGGAAATTCCTGGAAGGAGGGATGCCCTCTCTTGGTTTTTTTCCCCCATCAATCTGAAGGGACTCAATCTGAAATTACATAGCTTCTGATACGCCTGAGTATGTGGACTGAGATCTTTATCTGTGTCCTATTTTGGGGGAATGCTTATCCACACAATTAAACACATTCCCTTATTGTAGGACTTCTTAGAAATTTTAATATGCTAAAATGCAACATTCTATGTCTCAGAGAGAAGGATTCAACCCATGTGCTGGTAAATGATCAACTCAGGGATTAAAAATCCGGCCTTGTAGCACTTGCCAGCTTCCATGGTATATATACCCTAAATACTCCATCCCTGGGCACAGCTGCCCTGGGTCAGTTCTACAACTCCCTGACCCCTGTTCTCCCGCTATCACTCTCCACACATTGTGGTCCGGAGGGCTTTCCACAGTAAACTTCCCACAGGGATGTTTCCCCACGTTACCTGGTCTTAGACTTATCCTTCTATGCCTGTATCATAGGTTTTAATTAAAGGAACCAGTTTCCTGTTTACTAGGATATTTCTTTTTTAAGGTTTTATTTATTTATTTGACAGACATCACAGGTAGGCAGAGAGAGGGGGAAGCAGGCTCCCTGCTGAGCAGAGAGCCTGATGTGGGCTTGGATCCCAGGACTCTGAGATCATGACCTGTGCTGAAGGAAGTCTTTAACCCACTGAGCCACCCAGGTGCCCTACTAGGGTATTTCTACAGAGTTGAGTTTGGGTTTTTTTTCCCCCTAAGATTTTATTTATTTTTGAGAGAGAGAGAGAGAGAGAGAGAGAGAGAGAGAGAGAGAGGACTGAACTCTGCAGAACCACACAGACAGAGCCTCTCTCCCTCCCTCCTTTCCTCTTCCAGATTCCCCCTTCCCTTGATTCCCCATCCTCTTTTCCCCTCCTCTTCCCCACCCTTCCTCTCTGCCCTGCTTTGCTTCCCTCTTCCCTTCCCCTGCTTTCCTTTCTCCAGCTCTCTCCCATCTAGGGGGACTCAAAGGCAGATGCTTAACCAACTGAGCCACCCAGGCGCCCCAAACTGAGTTCTTTTGAGTGATTAAATTTATGCCAAGACCTGTGATTTATGAGGCATAACATAATGAATGAATGAAAGACTAGCTCCCAATGGTAGCCAGGCTATAGGATGGCTACGAATGTCTCCCGCCTCCTGGGATTCATGCCCCCGTAGAGGGTTGATCTATGTAATGAAGGGGAGCAGATTTTGCTACCCCAAAATATGTCTCTTTGGCATAAGGATAAATTTGGGCTAAAGGTAAAATCAACACTCTGGCAGATTCAGGAAAATTCTTTTTTTAATTACTTTTTTTTTCAGGAAAA
>PITA01024351.1:0-26455 GCA_004023965.1 Spilogale gracilis
CCTACTCTTCCTCCATACTCCCTCCATACTTACTTGCTCCTTCCCTTCCTGCCTCCCTCCCTTTTCTTTTCTTTTCTTTTCTTTTCCTTTCTTTCCTTTTCTTTCTTTCTTTCTTTCTTTCTTTCTTTCTTTCTTTCTTTCTTTCTTTCTTTCTTCCTCTTTCCTTTTTATAAGATTTTATTTATTTGAGAGAGAGGGAGCAAGTGCAAGCAAGGGCAGAGGGAAAGGGAGAAGCAGACTTCCTGCTGAGTGTGGAGCCTGATAGGAGGCTCAAGTCCAGGACGCTGGGATCAGGACCTGAGTCAGAGGCAGATGGTCCCAGATGCCTCTGTGGAAGTTTTTTCTAAAACTATATCATTTTATGCATTTTTAAAACATTAATAAATCTAGTCCTTAGATGTTTAGTCACAGATACTCTTTCACTTTCTTTTGCTGAGACTACAGGTCTCCATGTAAGAGATTAGTGTCCAGGTCACATGCTCTCCATCTGCTCTCTTACTCCCTGTTTCTCTGCACCCATCTTCCTCAGCTGTCAGGCCCATCTGGAAAGAATGAAAATGAGGTGTCGGCACAGTTTTTCCATCAATACTACTCTCTTCAGCAGTGTCAATCCGTGACTTTTAGTCCCCAGAGCCTGAGCATATCCTGATGCTCACTCATTTTCCCATGAGTGAATTGTTCAATGTGCCTCATGGGGCCATGACACTCATTTTGAAAGAACCACATCCTGCTCGAAGTCAGATGTACCACACATTTTCTTTCACTATCCTTTACCATTTAGCAGCTCTGTGTACCAAGTCAGACACTGAAGACATGGCCATTTCCTTGACTGATGGCGTTTCCTCCCCTGATTTTCATTGTTTTGATGTTTCAGTAGGTCTCAGGGAAAAGAGTGGATGAAAAACACCTTTATTTGCTATCTTCACTAGGACTGCTACTTTGGGGAAAAATGATCAATTACACATTTTTCTATTTCTTCATAAATATTATTTCTCTTTTTCTAAAGAAAGATATTATTTTTAAATAGTCTCCACACCTAATGTGGGACTTGAACTCACAACCCCAAGATCAAGAGTTGCATGCTCTATAGACTGAGCCAGCTAGGTGCCCTATTTTTAGCTTTCTCTTGAGCATATATTGTACATTGAAGACCCCCAATGACATTGGATTCTTGGGGACTCTGGAGCTCTCCTCTTAACCTAACAACCTGTAGATGGGTTAAACACAGATACATTTGTTTTACTTAGTTTTTTCCATTTTGCCACTTTCTCTTTCTCCATTTAAAAAAAAATCAAATTTTTATCAAAATATAAATGACACCTGAGAATTCTTTAAATACTGGTGGAGAAAGACTTTATGAAATTTATATAGTAGTCTTACAGTAAACATTATTTTCCATCACTTTTTGGAAAAAGACAACTTAAAAATCCAAGTTTCTCTTGATTCTAATGAAAGTACTTTGTGGAAAATTAGTAAAATGTTTCTGTGCTTAAGAATCATAAGCGATAGCATTCTCTTTCTGAGTGACTCAAAATTTCCATGTAAAGAGTATTGTGATAATTTATCATTCTTTATGGTTTCCAAATAAACTGTAAGAAATGAATGCTTCTTCCAGTGTAGTTGGACATGCATCTTAAATGTAATTAAGCAGTTATAATTAGAAATATACATTTTCTTCTTATAAATCTGAATTTTACAAATCTACGTACTTGCTTCCTAAATGTCAATTATTACACACTCATTACTGTATGATGCAGCAGTAGAATTCTTTTAAAGGTTGGACCCTCCTCCGTAAATAATAAGACTTAAACCCAGTGATTCAGTCTGTGTTGGCAGAACTGCAGGTTTATTTCATTTGACTGGTGTGACATTGGGCAAAAGCAAGTGACAAAAACTTAAACTAGTCTACCCCCGAGACTGCAAACTTTACAAATCTAGTGGCATTTAAAATAAAAGTAAAATAGTATTTTTTCCTCAAAATTACTTGCCTTCTAAATAAATCTTTCTGTGTTATGTTTACTGTATCAAACCATTTTTAAGAGTCTGCTCTGGGGTGCCTGGGTGGCTCAGTGGGTTAAAGCCTCAGCCTTCGGCTCAGGTCATGATCTCAGGGTCCTGGGATGGAGACCCGCATCAGGCTCTCTGCTCAGCTGGGAGCCTGCTTCCTCCTCTCTCTCTCTGCCTGCCTCTCTGCCTACTTGTGATCTCTCTCTCTGTCAAATAAATAAATAAAATCTTTAAAAAAAAAAATGTCTGCTCTGTTCCAACCTCTGAGAATGAAGAGAAACTCCTTCCTTCAAGGAGCTCACACTCATTATTCCCAGGAGAATGGTCAGTCTGTGCTTTGGAGTTTTTGGAATAATCTTCGAATCTGTAGTCCCCATAACTTCAACCACATGTTGGAAAATATGGTTACTAGATCTGTGCTGGACGTGCAGCTTTTCATTTGAAAAATAAAGATTCTGACTCATTTCTTGAGACTTGAAATTCCACTCCTTTCCCCTATATTGTGACAAACATATTTGACTTGATTACATTTTTTTGCATTTCTTTCCTTTGCTTTTCTTCTTCCTCTAACTTTTCCTTTTTCCAAAAACTTGAAATCAAGCTAACCATTCTGATTACATGCACACACGACATTGGAGAAGGTGGCAAAGCACCCCATTTCCAGGTTTTCTTCGCGCCTTTGTTTTTCTTCCTTAGCCACCTTTACTGGATCCTGCTCCTCTAATTGACCTCAAAATATTAGCTTTTCACAGGGCTTGTATTCTCCTTTAACAGCATGCTCTCCTTAGATTGTGTCATCTGTTTCCATGGCTATAAATACCATTTATCAACTGATCCACAATGGATTTCTTGGTCTCAGAACTCCTTTTCTCTGAGCTCAATTTAAGAACTGCCTAAATCTAAATATTGGCTCTGTCCTTCATCAGGTATTTGGGTTTAGGCAAATTTCTTACCTTCTACTTCTTTAAGGTTTTTGTTTTGTTTTGTATAAAAAGTGGGTTTAATAATAGTACAAAACTGATAAGTTTGCTGGGAGAATTAAATGAGTTAATGCAGAAAAATGGGTACATAATGATTAAAAACTGGTATGAGCCCTGAATTAGTTAGCATGACTTAGATTGGGCTGCTATAATAGAATACTGAGTGGCTTAAACAGCAAGCAGTTCTTTCTCACAGTATTGGTGAAAGTGTGTCTTCTGGAGGTTGGGAAGTCCAGGGATGGCAGATTCTTTGCCTAGTGAGGGCCACCTTCTGCTTTACAGATGGGTACCATCATTTTGTGTCCTCACACAGAGAAGACCAGAGAGGGAGGGCAAGTTTTTGTGTCTTTTATAAGAGCACTCATCTCATTCATGAGAGTTCCACCCTCAAGGCCTAATTTTCCCCAAGGCCCCACCTCCTAATACCATCATCCTGGGGATTAACATTTCAGCATGTGAATTTGGAAGGTGAAATTAGAAGGTGGGAGAACATAAACATTCAGTCCTGAACAGTATAAAAAGCTCTTAAATGTGGAGCACTGTGAGTCATCAGGAAATATTAGCTATTATACCTAAATGCATACCCTATATCTCTGCCAGGTTATATCAAAAACATCTTAAACTCCTGATTGTTTCTCTCTTCTCTTGTGTTTTGCTCTTTCGTATAGCAGAAAAGCACCAGATTCCATGTAGTTATTCAAGCTAGAAGCCAAGTATCATAGTTCTCTTCCATCCTTGTCCCCGGTAGACTAGAGGTTGGCGAGTTCTCTTAGTCTCACTCGCTTGTCATTTTTACGTCTAATTTTCTAACCAAGTATTTGTTTGTTATTCTCTGGACCATTGTAGAAGATTTCTGACTTTACCGCCTCCTCTTTTAACTCTCACCCCTGCCCTTTTCCATTTCTATACTGCACCCATCAGTGCACCTGTCATCCATCTCCCTGCTTAAAATTTGTCAGTGGATTCTTAGTTCACTTATATCCAGTCAGCATCCTTACTGTTGTGGAAATGTTCTGTGTCATCCAGCGCTCTGCCTCCCCAATGCTGTTTTGACTTTTATTCTCTTGTTCAGTATGTTGCAGTCACGTGGTCCTGATGGTTCTTAGAAGAAACCAAATTCCTTTCCATTTAGTGCCTTCATCTTGCTAAGCCTGGACATTTTTCCCCTAGCTCTTCATATGTTTGGAGCATTCTTAGTCATCAAATATCAGCTTAGATGTTTAACCTGTTAAAGAAGTGTTTCCTGATCACATTATCTGAAGTAAACCTGCTCAATTCAGCCTCATTATTTTCTATCACATTTCCCAACATTTTCCTTCAGAAATTCTTTTGTCTATTTATTTCACGTTTTTGTGTATCATCTCTTGCCCTAGAAGAACAAGGGCCATGTCAGTTTTGTTCATCATTATATTCTTGGTATCTAACAATATGCCTAGTCAAAGATACTCATTCTATAAATAGTTGTAGGATAAATGCATGATTGAATTCCTCAGTACTTTTAAGATACTGACAGTTCTAAATCTCATCAGATTGCCTCTCCTTTGAACTGAGAAGTGGACATCTCTGTCCTTTGGGCAGAGGGTTGAGGCAGGTCTGGTAACTAAATTGGGAGGTGGAGAGGAGATTGCCTGGGAGATGTGGCTAATTAATCTGTAGGTGTGGGTGAGGTATGAGTAGAGGTGGGAAACTGAGCTGGTCCTCAGTCAAAGGGACTGTGATTAGAAATCCACAACAGATGGCAGGATGAAGTACTGCTTGTGTCCTTCATGAGTGCAGATGAGTATGGAGCTTTCACTGGAGAAAGTGAACAGCTGACTTAGGGAGTCCTACAGGTCTGCATAAAGCCATCAAGGAGCATCGGAAGTCAGTTGTGCCAGGAGAGATGAAAGAGGGCCAGCCGACAGTAGAGCCAGTCAGGCACAGTAGCTGAGTGTGTTTAACTCAAGATCTCTGTTTTAACAAGTCAATTTGGCATTTTCTGGGCAGCTCTGTCTTGGGTGTTGTCTCTCCTCTTAAAGGAACTGTGTCTGAAAAACCGGGAAGGCAAGTGGGAGGTAGGATGTTCATTTCTTAGAGTTCTGACTCATTTAAAAGGTCAAATAACTGTCATAAAAGTAAAAATATTCAAAACCATACACAAAGACCAGTAATCTTCCTCTCACTCCTTCTTTGTAGCCACTCAGTCCTCTTCTTGAGAGGAAATCATGAGTACCAGTTTTGTGTATATTTTAGAGACACGATTCCATTTCACAAACAAGTAAGTATATATGTCATATGAAAATACATTAGCAGAAAAAAACACAATGCTTTGCATCTTGATTTTTCACTGTAATGGTGAATATACACACATATTATTCTTTTAACCTGTGACCAACTAACCCATTGTATAGATATTTACTTACAATTTATTTAGTTAGACCCTTAGTAATAGACATATAAGTTGTTTTCAACCTTTTGATCTTATAAACAATGATAAATAACTTTTACATATATCAATTCTCAATGTAAATCAGATTATATTTATAGAAGTGGCTTTTGGGTCAAAGTGTACACACATTTATAATATGAATTGCTATTTGCTAAATACCCCTCCTCAAGGATGGTTCAAATTACACTCTCAAGGGTAATGTACAAAAGCCTGTTTGGGGGCACCTGGGTGGTATAGTCAGTTAAGCATTAGACTCTTGGTTTCATGTTTCAGATCAAGTCAAGTCATGATCTTAGAGCTCCACGCATGGATTCTGCTTAAGATTCTCTCCCTCTCCCTCAACCCTCCTGCTCAGACTTTCTCTCTCTCAAATAAATAAGTAAATCTTAAAAAAAAAAAAAGAAAAAAGAAAAAAGGAAAAAAAAAGGCTGTTTTCTACACCTTTGCCAGCATTTTTTTTTTCTGAATAAAATTTCATGACTTCTAACTGTATGTGGTCAGGAGCAATACGAGATTTTATTTTGTTCAGATTTATTTTTCTTTTGGTACATGTTATTTATGGCCTTTGCTGAAATTTCATTGGGTTTTGATCCTTTCCTACTGATTTGTAGCAGTTTATTACCTATTAATAAAGTTAGCACATTGTCTGTGATTTGAGTTGTAGATATTTTTCTCAATTTTGCCTTTTATAGATTTTTTTCTTGGCCTCAAAAATTTTTTTGGTAGTTAAATTTATCAATTCTTTATTTGGTTTTTGGGTCTTGTGGCACACTTAAAGAATTTCTAAGTTTTTTAAGTGTTCCTTCCATATTTTCATCTGGTAAGTTTTAGTTTGTTATTTTTAATGATGCATATTGACTAAAACATGTTTTCTTCATTGATTTGAAATGCCACTTGTATTATATACTAAATCCCTTTGTGTGCTCCATTCTTTACTAAATTTATTTTCCCCACTTTTTTCATTATCACAGCTAATTATAAGCTTTTAATTGTAGCTTTATAACATTCATGTACTGGCTTAATTATTATTTAGTGATATGTTTTGATTTCTAAAAAAAGTGATGATCTCTCATTACTCTTCCTGTCCAGAATTCTCCTAGTGATTTTTCTTTGTTAGTTTTTTATGTGAACTTGAGAATCAATGTGTTTATTATTTATTATTTTATTTACTTTTATTTTATTTTTTTAAACAGCAGATTTTTTTCTGTAACAAAGAGTTTTAATGTCAGTGGTTAAATTTGTACTATTATGAATTTAAGCAAAATTAAATTGAGCCATAGAACTTGATAGTACCTTTTAAAATGTCCTGCTAGATCTCTTTATGGTGTTGAATCTTCCTTCTTTAGGACATAAACTTTCCATTTGTTTCCATCTTCCTTTGTGCCTCTCAGGAACATGTTAAAAGTTTCTTCCACAGAGATCATGTAGGCTTCCATTTAATTTTATTCTTAGATATTTTTATATTTTTGCTGAAATCTGAGGTTGATTTCTAAAATTATATCTTTTTTTTTTTTTTAGAGAGATTTTATTTATTTGACAGAAGTAGAGAGAGAGTGCGTGCAAGAGAGCACACAACTGGGGGAGACGCAGAGAGGGTAAAGCAGGCTCCCCACTGAGCAGGGAGCCTGACTAGGGGCTTGATCCCAGGACCCTGAGATCATGACCTGGGTGGAAGGCAGCTGTTTAAATGACTGAGCCACCCAGGTTCCCCAAGAACCATTATTATTATTTTTTAAAATATTTTAATTTATTTATCAGAGAGAGAGAGAGAGAGAGCATGCACAAGTGAGGCTGTAAGGACAGAGGGAGAAGCAGACTCCCATGGAGTGAAGAGCCTGATGTGGCACTTGATCCCAGGACTCTGGGATCATGATCTGAGCTGAAGTCAGCTGTTTAACTGACTGAGTGACCCAGGCACCCACAAGAACCATTATTTTAAGGTAAGGAAAAATGAGCTATAAATGCTCGGTCCTGGCTGATTGATAGTGGACATAACTGTAAAACAGGGAATCCATGGTTTGTGAACATTAACTGTATCCATAAAGTTCTGGATTATAAACATAATAGCACCCTTTTCCTTCCTTCTTTCCTTCATTCCTTTCTTCCCTTTTGTAAAAGGGGCACAAAAATTGTAATAATGCAATTTCAGGTATGGTATAAGTGAGAACTAGGTAGGTTATATGTTCTGTTACCTTTTTTTTCTTTCAGAGTTTGCTTTTCATTAACATATTGGTTTTTCTGTTCTGAGAATTTGCTTGAACTTCTTTTAATAATGATCATAATGTGATTTTTTAACTGACAAGCAGATTTTTTGTGAAAAGGAGAAGGAAAACCAGGTTATCCAGCTGCTTCCTTTGGATACAGATTCCTCTATATTACAACAACAGCTTTTTAAGTTTCTTTTATAGACCATATTTTGATCCACTGCACAGGTTTCTAAGCAGCAATAAGTGTTCTCAAATCTGCACCAATTTTTCCTTTTCTAAAGCCATTTAATATTATTATTCTTGCTTTCAAGAAGAGAGACTGAAAAACAGACATTTGCAATTCTGCATGTAAAAATCTATCTGCCCTGAGTGACTATAGGGCGTTCAGGATTTTAAACCCAGACCATGAGGGAAGTCAGGAATACACTCTTGCCCCTGAGATGTATTTCTCAAAGAACAGACTGTTGAAAACCGCGTGGAAAAACAAAGTGAGAGGAGCCCACTGAAAATAAATGTCAATGTATTTTGCATTCCTGGGACTCTCCCATTGTCTGATCTCTAAAGGTTAGTTAAAACTTTTTGTCTTCCACGACTTCTATTATCCTTTCACAGTGGTGTTTTGGAAAACATTCCTCACATTTTGGAGATAAGCACTTTGTCAAGTAGGTCTTTTGTGTTGTAGGAGTTAACTTGGCTGTTGAAGCAGAGATTGAGAAGTGGTTGTGATGAGGGAACAGAAGGCAAGCTGAGGACAAAGCAGAAGCTAACACCCCCCCCCCCCCAAAGACATCTCAAGAATTCCTTCTTGGTGGTTGGCTCTGGATCTTACCACACTGATATCCCAAAACCACATCAGTTGTACCAGACGGAGTTGCGGTTAATCTGGGCTTTTTAAGGCATTCCTTTTTTACAAAGGTACAAGAAAACTGACTATTTCCAGATTTTCCTAAATGTATTTTTTATCTTTATTTTTAAATTTTCAGTCTCAAGGGTTTCTTTATCACTCTTCTGATAAAGATGATTGTGATTGGTGCATATAGCTCTGGTACTTTAGGCACTTAAAGCACTTTAGCTTCATTTTTGAAGTTCTAGAGAGCCTATATGACAGACCCTACTAAATTTATTGATAAATCTTGGTTTGCTTTGCTAAATAGCAACATTCATGGAATCTTTTTCTAAAACTACCCAGGGGCACCTGGGTGGCTCAGTTGGTTAAGCAACTGCCTTCGGCTCGGGTCATGATTCCAGAGTCCCGAAACGGAGTCCCGCATTGGGCTCCCGGTTCTGCCGGGAGCCTGCTTCTCCCTCTGACCTTCTCCCCTCTCATGCTCTCCCTCACTCTCTCTCTCTCAAATAAATAAATAAAAAGTCTTTAAAAAAATAATAAAACTACCCAGTCTGTAGTGGCTTTGTCATTATATCCAAAGAATCATTTTTAAGATAAGAGTGAAAGTCAACTCTTTTTCAGGTTGTTACGGATTAGGGTCAAAAACCACTAGAAGAATGAAAACAGGGGCGCCTGGGTGGCTCAGTTGGTTAAGCGACTGCCTTTAGCTCGGGTCATGATATGAAAACAGAAGGGAAAAAAAGGAGCTCAATAGGAGGCAGATGACTTGAGCTTGAAATTTCTAACTAGAGCCAAACTAAATCCATTTGGATTTAGTGTACTGGAACCCTGAAAATGTTAAAAAATAGGATCAAATACTGAAAATCACATGTGGGAAAGGGATAAGTAGGAACATCATTCCATAAAATAGCCCTGAGAAAGCCATTTTTAAGTGAATGTTGAAGATTAAATTGACTTTTTTTAATTGTGCTTTATTTTTCTATTGACTTTTTCTTTTATTTTTCCCTTATAGACCATTATTTGTCCAGTAAAACCATAATCATCTAGTAGAAAAACATATATATATAATTTTATATATATATGAGTTAAATATATATATTATATATATATGAGTTAAATAGGTACAAATCCATCCACAACAGAATAATTTATACATAAGAAACACAATCAAAAGTAATAATTTCCAGGTTTGGATAATTATTTTTTGCTTCTTTTTGATAGGTTTGCTTCTTCCTCCTCCAAATTTTAGTTCGAAAAAATGTTTGACATATAGGCTAATCAAAAGAAGAACAAAATGAATACAATATAGCTATTGATGGGATTTTGGAATACAGGTGAGGTTAGGTGAGTGGGGTCTGGAGCTGATGACCAAGAAAGAATTCTTGAGACATCTCTGGTACAAAAGAAGTTTATTAAAGCATGGGGCCAGGACCCCATGGGCAAAAAGAGCTGCTGCACTGGGGTTATGAGAGGTGGCTGATTTTGTACTTGGGAGTTGGGGGGAGGTAAGGAAAAGGGAGGTTTCAAAAGGATTTTCCTATGTTAAAGAAGACTCAAGGTACCAGAGACCTTGCCATTGTCAAATTAAGGTTGTTTTTCCCTCTAACAAGGCATTAACATTAAGATAGCTGGGAACTTCCTGAAGGAACATTACACTCTGCCCATTTCAAGTATCTGTCAATGGTCTGCAGGTTATAAAGACATTTAATTGTATCTATATTTCCTTCTGGAAGCTCGGCTATTGATAGAAATGCTTTGTTCTTGTAAATTGGTAAGGCATTTGTAAACTGAGGAAGACTCATGTTTTGCAGGATTGTGATCTCTATAAGTTAACTATTTTTCCTTTCCTTAGCTTTAGGGCAGCCAGGAATGTCACATAGATCCCATGGAGGGGGGAGTTGTGGGTTTCTGCTTCTGGTTTGTACTCATCTTGCCTTCTGTTCCCCCATTATTATCATTAAATTCAACATATATTACTATTTTGCACACTGCTTTCTCAATCTTTATTGTGTTTTCTTTAACTTTTTATTTTGAAATAGATTCATAAGAAATTACAAAGATAATATAAAGAGATGCAGTGTGCCTTTCACCTGGTAGTAGCTATTATTTTTAAAAACCTGGTATGTTTGCCTTTAATTAATTTGAAAGGACAAACATTTTCTTACAACCCATTGGGTCTTTTGGTGGGAAAATATACACATTTGACCACCAACTTTATTGAGAAAGAATTGCCCTATAACATTGTGTCACGTTTAAGGTGAACAATGTGATGGTTTGATACATTATATATTTTGAAATGATTACCACAGTAATGTTAGTTAACACATCCATCACCTCATATATTTACCTTTTGTGTGTGTGTGGTGGAAATACATAATGTCTATTCTCGCAGCAACTGTCAAGTATATAATGTAGTGCTACTAATTTGAGTCACCATGCTGGACATTATTAGATCACCAGAATTTATTTATCTTATAACTGGAAGTCTGTATCCTTTGACCAACATCTTACCATTTATCCCCAAACCCTCAGGCCCTGGAAACAACCCTCTTACTCTCTTTATAAGTTTGACTTTTTTAGATTCCCCATATAAATGATATCATACAGTATTTTTTATTTTTTAAGATTTGTTATTTATTTATTTATTCAACAGAGAGACATACAACAAGAGAAGGAACACAAGCAGAGGGAGTGGGAGAGGGAGAAGCAGGCTTCCTGCTGAACAGGGAGCCTGATGCAGGGCCCTGGGATCATGACCTGAGTTGAAGAGAGAGAGTGACTGAACCACCCAGGCGCTCCTATCATACAATATTTGTCTTTCTCTGACTTACTTCACTTAGCATTATGCCATCAAGGTCTGTCCATGTTATCACCAATGGCAAGATTTCCTTCTTTTTTGTATATATAAGACCTCACATTTTCTTTCTCTTACAATACTCATCTGTTGATGGAACCTTAGGTTGTTTCCATGTCTTAGCTATTGTGAATAATACTACAATGAACACTGAGATGCAGATAGCTTTTTGAGGTAGTGTTTTCATTGTCTCTGGATATGTTCCCAGAAGTAAGATTGTTGGATCTTAGGGTAATTCTAGTTTTAATTTTTTGAGGAACCTCCATGCTCTTTTCCATAATGGCTGTACCAGCTCACATTGCCACTAACAGTGCACAAGGATTCATGTTACTCTACATCCTTGCTAAAGCATGTTATCACTTATCTTTTATAGTAGCCATTCTAACAAGTGTAAGAGGACATCTCATTGTGATTTTGTACCTGTTATGTGATGTATGTACCTGTTGGTCATTTGTATGATTTCTTTGGAAAAATATCTATTTAGTTCTTCTGCCCATTTTTTAATAAGATTTTTTTCCTATTGGGTTGTATGAATTCCTTATATATTTTCGATATTAACCCCTTATTGGTTATATGCTTTGCAAATATTTTTGCCCAATCCATATATTGCCTTTTCATGGTTTCTTTTGCTGTGCACAAGCTTTTAAGTCTGATGCAGTTCCACTTGATTTTTTGCCTTTGTTTTCTTGTGATTTGATGTCGTATTCAAAAACTTATTGCCAAGACTAGTGTCAAGGCACTTTTTCCCTAAATTTTCTTCTAGGAGTTCTATAGTTTTAGGTCATACATTTTAGTCTTTAAACCATTTCAAGTTAATTTTTGAGACACATTAAGATAAGGACCCAATCTAATTCCTTTGCTTTTCCTTTTAATATCCAGTTTCCCCACCTTTTATTGAAGAGACTATCCTTTCACAATTGGGTATTTCTGGCTCTTTTATCAAGTATTAGTTGACCATAAATGCATAGTTTTATTTTATGACCTCAGTTGAGGTCATATTGACCTCATATTGATCAATGTGTCTGTTTTTATAATAGTACCATACAGTTTTGATTACTGTAATATATTTTGAAAAGTTTGTAATGTAGTTTGAAATCAGGAATGTGTGATGCCTCTACCTTTATTTTTCATTCTCAGTATTTCTTGGGTTATCTGGAGTTTTTTGTGGTTCCATATGAATTTTAGGATTGGTTGCTTTATTTTTGTGAAAAATGCCAATGGAATTTTAATAGGGATTGCATTGAATATACAGACAGCTTTAGAGAGTATAAACATTTGGACAATATTAATTCTTCTGACTTATAAACATAGGATATCTTATTTACTTCAGTAAACATCTTCAATTTCTTTTATCCAGGGCTTTTTGTTTCAGTATAAAGATCTTTTATGTTCCTGATTAAATTTATGCCAGTTTTTCTTATTGTATTTAATGTTATTTAAATGAGAGTTTCTTTTTCACATTGTTTTTTTTGTTAGTGTATAGAAATGCAATTGGTTTTTGTATGTTGAGTCTATATCCAGAGACTTTACTGAATTTGTTAGTTATACCAGTTTTGTGTTTTTTTTTTTTATGGCATTTTTAGAGTTTTCTATATCTAATATCATGTAATCTGCACACAGGTACACTTTTTTTTCCTTTTTAGTTTGGGTGAATTTTATTTCTTTTTCTTGCCTAATTGCTTTGGCTAGGACTTCTAATACTGTGTAGAATAAAAGTGGCAGCAGTGGAGATCCTTGTCTTGTTCCTGATCTTAGAGGAAAAGCTTTCTTCTCTCTTTTTTCTTGGTCTAAGTAAATATCTACCAATTTATCTTTTCATAAAAACAGCTCTTAGTTTTGTTGATTTTTTCCTGTTATTTTTCTGGCCTATATTTCATTCATTTCTGCTTTTATCTTTGTAATTTCCTCCCTTTCCTTAACTTTGGATTTAGTATATTCTTTTTCTAATTCCTTGAGGTGTAAAGTTAAACTGTTTGAGAGATTTTTTTCTTAATGTAGGTGCTTATTATTGTAAAGTTCTCTCTTAACACTGTTTTTATTGTATTCTTTAAGGTTTGGTATGTGTGTTTCTAGTTTTATTTGTTTCAAGGTTTTTCATTTTCCTTTTGCCTTCTTCTTTGATCTGTTGGTTGTTCAATACCATGTTGTTTAATCTCCATATATTTGAGAATTATCTATTTTTCTTTCTGTTACTGGTTTTTAGTGTCATCATGGTCAGAAAAAGTACTTGATATAATTTAAAACTTCTTATATATGCTAAGCCTTGTTTTGTGATTTAATATATGATTTATCCTGGAGAAGGTTCTTCATGTGTTTGAGAAGAATGTGTATTCTGCTTCTGTTGGATGGAAAGTCCTATATATATCTGTTAGGTCAATTTGTTCTAAAGTGTAGTTCAAGTCTAATATTTCCTTACTGATACTCTGTTTGAACAATCTATCCATTTGAAAATAGAGTATTAAAGCTTCCTGTTCTTAGGTTATCTATTTCTCCCTTCAAATCTACTAGTATTTGCTATATATTTAGAATTGCTTTATTCTCTTGATCAACTGACCCCTTTATCATTATATAATAACTATATAGTAGTTCTTGATCTAAAATCTATTGTGTCTAATATTAGCTTAGCTATCCCTGTTCTCTTTTGTTTTCCACTTGCATGAAATATAATTTTGTGTTTTCCCATTTTGAGCCTTTATGTGTCTTTAAAGCTGAAATGAGTCTACATTTTGTTTTTTTAAGATTTTATTTAATCATTTGAGTGAGAGAGGAAATGAGACAGAGATCAAGCATGAGCACAAGTTGGGAGAAGCAGAGGGAGAAGCAGACTCCCTGCTGAGCAGGAAGCCCAATATGGGGTTTGATTCCATGACCCTGAGATCATGACCTGAGCTGAAGGTGGGTGCTTAAGTGACTAAGCTACCAAAGTGCCCCTGAAATGAACTGCTCTAAGAAGCATATAGTGGTTTTTTTTCTTATTATTTATTTGGCCACTCTGTACCCTTTGATTGGAAAATTTAATCCATTTACATTTGAGGTAATTCTTGATAGTTAAGGACTTGCTAATGAATGCCATTTTATTGGGTTGTTTTTGGGCTGTTTTGCAGTTCCCTTACTTCTTATTTTACTTTTTTTGTGTGTGTGTGTGGACTTATGATGTTCTGTAGCAGTTTTTTTTTTTTTTTTTTTTAAGATTTTATTTATTTGACAGAGAGAAACACAGCCAGAGAGGGAGCACAAGCAGGGGGAGTGAGAGAGGGAGAAGCAGGCTTCCCACTGAGCAGGGAGCCCAATGTGGGACTCGATCCTGGGTCTCTGGGATCATGACCTGAGCCGAAGGCAGTCGCCCAACCAACTGAGCCACCCAGGCACTCCTATAGTCGTATGTTTTGATTCTCTTCTCTTTATCTTTGCGTATCTACTGCAGGTTTCAGTTTTGTGGTTACTGTGAAGCTTACACAAAACATAGATAAAATAATCAATTTTAGTTTGATAACAACTTTCATACAAAAATTCTGCTTTTGTACTTCCCTATTAAGACTTCTGAGGCTTGGGGTTCCTGGGTAGTGCAGTTAGTTAAACATTCCAACTCTTGATTTCAGCTCAGGCCATGATCTCAGGGTCCTGGGATTGAGGCCCACATTGGGCTCCATACTCCGTGCAGAGTCTGTTTGAGATTCTCTCTCTCTCTCTCTCACTCTCCCTCCCTCTCTCCCTCTCTCCCTTTCTCCCTTTTTCCCTTTCTCTCCCTTTTCCCCTCTCACTCATGATCTCTCTCTCTCTCAAATAAATAAAACTTTAAAATATTTCTAAGGCTTTCTCAGAACTTATATATGGCTATACCTGTTCCACATTTCCTGCTCTTTCTTGAAGAGGAGTTTTCAAAATTGTATACCTTCTCAGGATCCTGTAGAGCTGGACTATTTACTGACAGGTTCTAATTTACTTTTTCTTGGGCAGGGTTGAGTGCTCAGATTTGCATGCTTTCTCCTAACCCTTCAGATAGCACACACTCACTGGCTATCTACAGAGGCACACTCCATTGCTGTTGGGGGCACACATAGGGTGTGTGTATGTAGGGTGAGGCATGTGTGAAGCACTTGGAAAGCCCATGCGCCAGTTGTGGGGAGCTGCAGGAGGGGCAACATCAAGGCTTGTTGGGTGGGTGTCTTGATGGAGTCTGCAAAGCAGTTAGCAAGATCTGCATCTCTTTGATATATTTCATTCTAAGTTCTGGCTTGCTATTCTTCCAGCTGCTCATTGCCCCCTGCCCATGCAGTTTATGACTTAGTATTCTTGGTGGGGTGAGAAAAAACAGGGCCTGTTTTACAGTGTCCTACATACTTGGGGAAATTGGGGGCTTTCCCTATGGAAGAAATCATGGGCAGAAAAGTTCTGTCTTGGCCCTGAGCTGTGCCTCCCTGGGAGAAGGGAAAAGTCATTCTAGACTCTTCTTGGAACTTGGCTCTTAAGCTCTGGAAAACTGTAATTGGGTTTTCTGATTTGAATGTCAAATGCCTGTTGGAATTTCCTTAGATTTTCTCCCTGGAAGTTCTTTTTATTCCAAGGCCATTTACAGACAAACCAAGAGTTACAGACAAAACATCTAAATGGTGTTTTTGATTCCTCATTTTCCCTGTGATGGAAATAAGACAAAAGGCAGTCAAGTAGGGAGGATGAATTAATTACCTGCTCTAGCTTTGGACTCTTGGAGATCTAATTAAGAAATGAATGCCCTAGAGTGACAAAATCAGTCTGAGGAGTCCCCTAGAGCTTCTTAGGGAGTGCTCTTTAGAGAATTCTGAAGTGGAAGGGGTCCATATAAAGCTATTTGGTCCATATAAAGCTATTTCATCTTAAGGAAGGCATGGTTGAAAGTTGGGGGATGGTGATCAAAATCTTGTCTCCTCAGTTGGGCAAAATCTTGAGATGTAGTAAAAGTTACTTCAGATATTTGTTCCAGCTATAGGAATTTTCTTACGGAAAAGATCCTCTCTTCCCTATTTGTTCATGCAGTTTCACCAAAATAGATTCTTCCCTTAAATCTGGATCTACTTTTTTTTTTTTAATACCCTTGTGGGCACTATCTCAATTCTCATGTCCTCCTTGACATTTGAAGGGTGAACTTAGGAGATATATATATGAAATGCAAAGGGTGTGTATATATTACATGTATATTATATATGTAATATAAATAAAATATATCCAAGTAACATTTTACTGTATAGCTTCCATATGAAATGATTTGCTCTTATAAAGAATAATTTCATAGCATTCATTTATAAGAGGAGTTAATATAGCCATTCTATTAAAAAAAAGGCACTCTGGTGAGTAAGGGTTGCTTCTCAAATCCTCTCTGTTATCCAAGGCATATTAAATAGGAAATAACATAGATTGATTTTATTTTATAAAACCATAAATAATCAACATATCTATTTAACAAAATTTTTTCTACCATCTACTATGTTCCAGACATTATGTCTTTTTGGTCTTAACCCCCTTTAACACTCCTCTCTCCTTTGTTGTAAAAACAGTTTGACTTACCATTGAATAAATCTGTCCCATTCAAAATCAAATCTTGGACTACTCAAACCAAAGCTTGTGCATGCCCAGATCCCAAATACTTATTATCCATTGATTTGTTAAGAGTGGGTAGTTAGAGTTACTTTTGGGTAAGTTTTTACATCCTGATAGCTCAATGTGTTTGGTCTAGCAATTAGACTAAATGTTTAGACTATGAAATGGTACATTGATATTTCTATTTCTGTTCCAAGGTGAGAAGCACAGAAATTTAAAAGAATAATAGAAGTCATAACCAAGATTTTTTAATTTGGAAAATGTATGTTTTAATCTTATGTTTGGATAAAATTGGAGTGTTTTTTTTTTTTTCCCCGGACAAATACCACTTTTTTCCTTTTTGTTCTAATTCCTTTCTTTGACTCACTCTAACTAGATTAATTCTAGTTTTTCCAAATATTTTTCAACAGGTTTTCAATTTTTCCTAGGCTTGGAAGTTTATTAATCATGGAATTATTCTTCATTTCTTGAAAATATAGCAAGCCAAGTAAAAAATACCCCTATGTTAATAGAATATCTGAAAATATTTATTATAATATACATTAGATATACTAGTGGCATATGTTATAAACTCCATTGTGAATTTCTTATATTTCAATTTATCATTTTATTCTTTATTCACAAAAAATAAATTGCTGGGTGACTCAGTTGGTTAAGCACCTGCTTTTAGCTCAGGTCATGATCCCAGGGTCCTGGGATCAAGCCTTGCTTCAGGCTCCTTGGTCAGCAGGGAGCCTGCTTCTCCCTCTCCCTCTGCCTATCACTCTGCCTGCTTGCACTCTCTGTCAAATAAAAAAAAAATCAATTCTTGCACCCCGTCTTTGTTACTGCATGCTAATTTCTAGGCTAAACTTTGGGAATATATGAGTTGAATAACATATAGTCTCTCTCCTCAAGTCTACTAAGAAATTATATATGTAAACAAATTATTTATAATTGCTTGCTGCTGAATGAAATAGCATCACCATGATAAAGTATATTGGAACCAGAGAGTGGGAATTGATTTACTCTATTTGAAAGGGATTAAGTAAAGGTAGATTATAGGAAATGACACTTGAGTTGGGTATGGAAAAATGAATAGGTAAATGTTAGGCCGAGCTAGTGGAGAGCATCAGTGTGGTATGGGGTGTGAAGATTTTCTAAAATTGTGCAAAAGATTTAGCACAAAATACTGTTTTTTGTTAGAGAAAATACTTGTTCTTCCTTTTGAAAAATTTTTTTCTTTTTTTAAAAATATTTTATTTATTTGACAAAGAGAAACACAGCTATAGAGGGAACACAAGAAGGGGAGTGAGAGAGGGCTCCCACTGCGCAGGGAGGCTGTTATGGGGCTTGATCCTGGAACTCTGGGATCATGACCTGAGCCCAAGGCAGAGGCTTAATGACCGAGTCACCCAGATGCCCCATTGAAAAACATTTTTAAGAGACTTCTTTACCAAAAGTTATATTAAGAAAAGCAAAGATAATTAAAAGGCCCCTGTCCTTGTGGAGAAAGACAGCAAGAGTAAACAGGATCATGCTAAGAAATAGAGATTTTTATCCTGGTGTTGATGAAGAGTCATTGATGACCCAACTACGTAAGAAATAACAGAGTAATGAAAAAAAGTTAATGCTGGGAGCAGTTTGGAGGCAGGGTAAGGGGGAGGGAGGAGAAATGAAAAACATGGAGTTCTCTGAGGAAGCATTTGAGGGACCCAGTGAGATAATTAAGGGTGAGTAACACTTGGAATGAAGAAAAGTTATAGACATTCAGTTAGATGTAAAATCAAAAGGACTTGGCATAAGAAAACATTGGGGACTTGGAAAACACAATGGATGAGACACAAAAAATCAAGATAAAAAATAGGGGTAAGAGTAAATAGACAGATAAGTTGGTTATTAGGGAACCCACTAAGTTTAAAGTTTATTTAAAATTTACTTTTAACCTAATCCACTCCTCTGACCATCTGACATCTAACTACTTACAGGATATCCCACAGATACTTTAAACTTTCTGTTTCTATGATTTTGAATACTCTATGTACCTCATATAAGTGGAATCATACAGTATTTTTCTTTTTGTGTTTGGCTTATTTAACACCATAATATTCTCAAGGTTTGTCCATGTTGCAATGTGTCAGAAGTTTTTTCCTTTTTAAACTTGTATAATATTCCATTTTATGTATGTACATACACACTTTGCTTATCCAGTCACCCATCCATGAACTGTTGGGTTGCTTCCATGTTTTAGCTATCGTGAGTAGTGTTGATGACTATGATATGCAAACAAATATCTCTGTGAGATCTTAATTTCAGTTCTTTTGAGTATATATTCAGAGGTACAATTGCTGGATCATATAATAACTCAGATCTTTTGAAGAACTGCTGTACTATTTTTCATAGCAGCTGGACCATTTTATAACTATTTTATATTCCTGTCATCAGTGTACTGGGTTCCACTTTCTCTGCCTCCTTGTTATTTTCTGTTTTTTTAATTTTAATTTTGATTTTTTAAAGAAATTATCTTGATGGAATCTCATCATAGTTTTTATTTGCATTTGATTTGCATTTTCTTAATGATTAATTATCCCGTCATGTGTTTATTGGGCATTTGTATATCTTCTCTGGAAAATGTCTATTTAAGCCCTTTGTTCATTTTTGAATTAGGTTTTTCTTTATATATGTATATATATTTGCAAATATTTTCTTCCATTCTATGGTTACCTTTTTCCTCCATTGATATTGTTGTGTGTGTGTTTTCTTTCTTTTTTTCTTTTTAGAGAGAGAGAGAGAGAGTCAGCAGGGGGAAGAGAGGAGGAGCAGAGGGAGAGGAGAGAAATTTTTTTTTTTAAGATTTTATTTATTTACTTACTTAAAGAAAGAGAGAGAGAGAGAGAGAGAGAGAGAGAGAGAGAGAGAGAACAAGCAGGGGAAGGGCCAGAGGGAGAGGGAGAGAATGTCAAGAAGACTCTGTGCTGAAGCTGATGCTGGGCTTAATCCCATGACCGTGAGATCATGACTGGAGCTGAAATCAAGGGTTAGATGTTTAATCGACTGAGCCACCCAGGCACTCAGTCACCCTGCTATTGTCTTTTTATCCACAAATTTTTTAAGTTTTTTGAAGTCTGATTTGTCTATTTTTTGCAAGAATCATAAAGCAATAGTTCTTTTTTTATGAAGATATTATCCCAAAGTCATCTCATATTTAAGCAGATGATGCAAATAGAGCATTGCTTTTCAAATTCAAAATACTTTACCAGATATAAAATATGACTTTTATTTGTTTTGAAAACTTTAAAAATACCTTTTAATACGATCTTTCCTCTAGAGACGTTACACTATGTCTGGATCTCTTTGAGAAATCTCTCATGATCAGAGCATAAGTATTTTACTTTAATTCCCAATTTTTGGTAAAGTTATGTAATATCATGTCAAAGTTATTTACAGTAGCTTCAGTGAAGTTTCCCTTAGGTAAGCAAATAACTCTCAAATATTTAGTGGTAGTGGTTTTCGGCATGTGTTGAGCATTAGCTTTTATTTCTTTTCCACATTTTCTACTCTTCTCTCAACAAAGAGTCTAGTAAAAATGGTATTGTTTCAACAACTTTAAAAACAAATGGAAAATAAAATGTTAAGGCCCATTTAGAGATTTCATCTAATTTTGTGTGTAATTTTGGAATATGGAGAGTGGCACGGTGGGTCTGGAGAACAAGGTTTATAACTGGCTAGCTCCTAAATGAGAGAGATTTGTCACATCTCACAGATCTGGTGCAAAGACTATCTTCATGAGGTGGGTAGAGGTACAAGTAGGTGAAAGGTCCAGAATTTGGGGGCCCAGCGGCAAACAGTACTGACAGAAAGAAAACACCAAGAGTGAATTGTATTATAGATGACAAGTTAATTATTCTTGACTTCTTTTATGGTCTTCACTATGTACAGAAAAACACATGAGGATGCAAGTCTAGGCTCCCCACTTGGCCTTTTCTGGCACGATTGAGGGTGAGCCACAGTTCTGTGTTGTTTGACAAGAATAGACTGGTTATTTTCTTTACATTTCTGTCTTGCTACACAGCTCCTTACCTGGTCCTTTTGGTAGAGAAAGCAGGGTTTTTGTTTGTGTGTTTGTTTTGGTGTTTTTTTTTATCTGTGCTGTATGGCTTTTCTACGCTGCTGTTTTTTTTCATTGCCAAGTCTGGGATATATGAGCCAAAAAGCCCAAAGAATGCACCAGCATTTGTTCCTAAGGTCTGGAGATCCCTAGGTAGTCTGCCTCCCTCTTTACACCTTTAAGAGACTTCTTAAGTTCTATGTAATGCTCAGGAATTTCAGTTGTACTTAATGGAAGAAATAGGGGATAGATAAGAGAGTTAAGTCCATTTATGTTTATTGATATGAATGATATATTTGGTCTAAGTTGCCATAGTTTATGATTGTGGGCATTTGTATATCTTGTATTTGCTTTGTTGTCTTTATGACATATATGTTATTTGGCTACATTATTTATATCTAGGAAGGTTTGTATTTTTATTCTACTAATTACCTTTGTATTTGTTCCTTTTAAAAATACCTTTAGGTCCCTATTTTCTTATATAATCTTTTACTGTCTGGTTTATACTTCTTTTTTAACCCCCCTTGATGGCTACCTATAACAATGAAGTTTTTCTGTTTTCCTATTTCCTCCTTTGTTTTACTAATTTTTTAATTGTATAATTTCTATGTTATCACATATATAAAATTTGTATCTTAGTCTTCCATCTTTATCCCATATTGTTTTAGTCTTAGATATATATATTTATATATATGCTAACGGTTTAAAAAAATGCTAACCATTGATCCTTTTTTTTTTTTTTAAGATTTTATTTATTTGACAGAGAGAAACACAGTGAGAGAGGGAACACAAGCAGGGGGACTGAGAGGGAGAAGCAGGCTTCCTGCCAAGCAGGGAGCCCGATATGGGGCTCGATCCTGGGTCTCCAGGATCCTGACTTGAGCCGAAGGCAGTCGCTTAACCAACTGAGCCACCCAGGTGCCCACCATTGATCCTTTTGCTGAAAGTTTCCCAATCATTGCTTGGATAAAGTTGGATGGAGTTCATTCTCCAATAAATTCCTCAAGAAGAGTTGCTGAGTACAGAATCTTCTAGGTTCTTAGATGTTAGAAATGATTTTACTGTTTGATATTTAAAGGACAACTTGTTTGTACATAAAATCCTTTTTCATATTTTCTTGCACTGAATATTTTTATGAAGATTGATACATAGTAGTATTGTTTTATATTTAGTCTTAAAAAGTCTGATGTTAATCCAATTATTTTGACTTTAAAAATTCTGTACTTCATCATTTTAGATGGAATTTTGCCAATTACCTAGTAAAATTTTTCAGTGTGCTAATCCATTTAAAATTTTTTTTTCTGGAACTTTTTCTTAGACTATAGTTTTATATATTCTGTTGCTTTATTTTTCTTTTTCAATGGTTCTGATAATAAAAGTAGTATTCCTTCTTTACCTGTCTTCCCTTTCCCCTACTTTTTGACACTTTTAACTTCTTTATGCCATTTTCATTCTCTTGGTAATTTTCTTATATTTTTTTAGTGTCCCATATTATATTTTCATTTGACCTTATTCTCCTGTTAGCATCTTTATATAATTTTCATTTCTGAGATAATTTTGCCTTTTTTTCCGTTTCTTTCCTAACTTCAATCAATTCTTTCTCTCCTTTTTTTTTTTTTTGCTATTTCTGTTTCTACTTCTGATTCAAATTAATTTTTCAATAATTTGTTTGATATATTTACCCCCCATGATAAGACAAATGAAGAAATGACTTTTTTTTTTTTTTCTGGGTGTTGATAGCCTTCTGATGAAGGAAACTTTGTTTTTGAAGCTATCGTACTTTCTCTTTACTTTTTTATTTTTTTCTACAATACTTAGCATATGTTAAGCTCACCCTAGCCTTGCAATAAATATAAAACTTTTCTGTAGTTTTATATCTATAGGTTTAATAACTTAAATAATTATCTTATGAAAATGGTCAGTTAGGGGAGCATGAGTGATTCAGTTGGTTAAGCCTCGGGCTTCAGCTCAGGTCATGATCTCAGGGTCCCACATCGGGCTCTCTGCTCAGCAGGGAGCCTGCTTTTCCCCCCTCTCTCTGTCTGCCTCTCTATCTACCTGTGATCTCTATCTCTCTCAAATAAGTAAATAAAATCTTTTAAAAAAGAAAAGAAAATGTTCAGTTAGACTGTTGCAAACTATAGCTTAAGGAAGGAAGCAAATACTGATCCCCTTCTCTGAACTTATAATACTGAAATATTCCTTAGTTTTTATCTATATGATTCCCATTATCTGTTCATGAAACAAGGTGTAGGAATATTTGTTTAGTAAAGCATTTATCACTCTTTAATGTACTTATCAATTACCTAGTGATCTAAAATGCAGAATCTGATTCAGTAGGTCTGGAATGGCCTGTAATCTGAATTTCTGCAAGCTCTAGGGATGCCCATCCTGCTGGTCTGAGAACCATACCTTGAGTATGTACTTTTATTGTATGCTTCAGGCTTCTAATCATGCAATTGAAATTTGGTTTGTTTGTATTATTTATTTGGTTTCAAATTATGCATTTGATATATTTGTACTTCCATAATGTTTTCTATAAAGAAAGACCTCCTTGAAGGGGTATCATCAGAGTTGAGATGTGGAAAGTGCACAAAATTGTCCTGTATCTCTTGATGTTTTCTTCTTTTATCTAGGTAGATTTATAGAACCCCAAGGGGGGGCTTTGTTTATAGGGTTATCCTTGGACATTTCCTGGAGCTTCCTGTTCTTGGAAGGCATCAGGATCCCTATTTAAAGTTCTATGTCAGTTACTTCCTTATCATATTGTTCCTTGCTTTCTTCAGTTACAGTCTTCTTGGAAGCCGTGGACCCTATAATTACCTATTGTCCTTCCAGCTACTAGACCAGCTGATAGCAGAGTCTGAGAAACATTTTCAATGTTATCTTCTGGGCCACGGGTTAGAAGTGCAATTGCCTTGGAGCCAGGTATCTTGGGATAAAATCTGGTGCTGTATCTGTAAGTTTTACATGCAAAATTAAGTTAACATGTACTTTAGTTTTACATGCAATTCAGAGATACTCTGACAGTGCAAACGAAAATGACCTTTATCATGTTTGTGTCCATAATGGGCCATATTATTCTTCTCCTGTGTTCAAATGATATTTTTATAAATCTCCTAAGTATCTTGAGAATAGCACAGCTATATTGCATTATAATTTTTGTGTTAAATGTAAATATTTAAATATCCAGTTTTTATAGAGTTGTTTAAGCAAGTCTTCACTTACCAAATATTGGTAGCCTCAACAAAAAGGAAAAAGCTGTTCCTCTCTCAAGCTCTGAGAGATAGTTCAAAATTCAGTTGCCGTATACTTATTTTTTATAATATTATTTACCAATATGACACGCATTTTGACTCAATTTTCACTTTACCTTTTTCATTGAAATTAATTAAAATTGAATAATGAAAATTATAATTTAAGAGGGAATTTCTCAGTCATAAATCAAAATCTTTATAACTGTGAGATAGCAAATAGAGTATTGGAGATAATAAAACAAGACAAGAGGAAAATATAAGCTCATGAAAGGTACTTACATGTTTCTAAATTACCAAATCTTCCTTTTAAAAGTGGATCCAGTAATTTGATGATGCAAGTATAAATGAATCACTAACATTTGGATTTGATTTTTCTTACAGTGCATGTGATTGCTGAAAAATGGAATTCTGCCTAATATAATAAATTTTGAATTTTAGCAGCATTTGTGGAATTATGCATATGATTTATGCACATTCCTTCAATAATCATATCTGTAAAGGAAAGTTTATTTGCTTGATGTTCTCAAAATTATAAACTAAGAGTCATTTTGAGCATAAAGTTGAAGAGATTAACTTGAAAATAAAAATGCTTGGGTACCTGGGTGATTCAGTTGATTAAATGTCTTCCTTCCACTCAGGTGATGATCCTGGGGTCCTAAGATCAAGCCCTGCATCGGGCTCCTTGCTCAGCAGGGAGTGTGTTCCTTCCTCTCCTACCCCCTACTTGTAATCTCTCTCTCTCCCACCCTCTCTCTCTGTCAAATAAATAAATAAAATCTTAAAAAAAAGAAAAAAAAAAGGATTATACATTTACTCAAGCAACAGGTGAGACAATAGTCAAGGAAATTTTATTTGCATGTAATACCCAGTGCTCATTACATCAAGTGCTCTCCTTAATGTCCCTCACCCAGTTATTCCAGCCCCTGACCCTTCTCTCCTCCAGCAACCCTGGAAACCCCCTCCAGAAACCCAGTTTCTTTCCTATAGCTATGAGTCTCTGAGAGTTTGTCTCCCTCTGTTTTTGTCTTATTTTATTTTTCTTTCCCTTCCCCTATGTTTATCTATTTTGTTTCTTTATTTCCATATATGAGTGATATCATGTGATATTTGTCTTTCTCTGACTTATTTCACTTAGCAAAATACCCTGTAGTCCATCCACATCATTGCAAATGATAAGATTTCATTCTTTTCTTTCCATAATTTGGCTATTATGGATGTTAGCAGGCTATTTTTCATGTCATTTTCTTAAGTCCTGTTTTTTTGTTGTTTCTTTTTTTTTACTTTATAGTTAGTATGTAGTCAGTATATACAAATATTTATGTTGAAAGAAAACTTGATCACATGGATTTCTTCCAGTCATTCCAATATAACCACTCTTAATATTTTAACCATTTTGTGTTTTTCCACACATCATTTTATTTATTTATTTATTTATTTATTTAAAAAAAGATTTTATTTATTTATTTGATAGAGAGTGAACAAGTGAGAGAGAGAGGAGGAGAGAGAGAGAGTGAGAGAGAGAGAATGCACTAGCCAGGGGATGGGCAAAGAAGCAGACTTCCTGCTAAGAAGGGAGCCCCATGTGGGACTTGAGCCCAGAATTCTGGGATCATGATGCAAGCCAAAGGCAGACACCCAACCTACTGACTCACCCAGGTGCCCTTCCAAGCATATTTGTATTGTTGGCATTCTGTACAGATATTTTTATTCTGATTATTTTTACTTAATATTTTAACTTAAATATTTTTCCATGTTACTAAACATCTTTGAAGGTCATTATTTTTTTGTTTTGTTTTGTTTTTTTCTTTTATTGGATGTATAATAAATCCTAGAGCTATACCATATTTTGCTTTTGTATTCTCCTATTGTTGAATTGTTTCTATTTCTCTTATAAATACAGCAATGATGAATATTGTACATTTGTGTATAAAAGCCCTCTCTGTGTTTAGAAGACCAAGGAAAGCATGCAAATTATTGGATTAAAGAAAAAAATTTGTCAATGTCTTGATACAATCGTTTTTCTTCAAAACAATTGCACTAATTTGCATTCATTTTAATAGTAGGAATTCTAAACAAATTAAGTCTTTCTCAATAAAAGGCAAAATGTTTGATCTCATTTTAATTTTTATCTATTTGTTTATAAATCTATCATGATCTTAGAGCTTTCATTTTTATTGAGGCTCTTATAAGGAATTAATCTTTTGTTTTCTTTCT
>PITA01024352.1:0-26374 GCA_004023965.1 Spilogale gracilis
TCAGGGTGAGTATGTGATATTTGTATAAGAAAGTGAAGAAATAATAAAATCCTGATAGTTTTATATCCAAAGGACTTTGGGACCAAAACAAAGGAACTCTCACTGGGAAAACTCATGCAACAAAAATAAAATCAGATTCTATTCATTAATATAAATGGAGTATATATTTTAAAAGTGAGTTAATAAGGATACTTAAAGAGAAGATATAGTCAAACAGCAATAATAACAAGATAAAAGACAAACAAAAAACTTTATCGATTACCACCTGGGTATTTAGAATACTACTTCCTTACTCTGAAATTGGCAATTAAAGGAAAATTTAATATCTTCCCTGCTGATCTCATTTAACTATATATTTGTGTAATCAAATACTCTTAGTTAATAATGAAAAAAGTTTTTTTAAAGAAGAAATTAATAAGTGAGGAAGAAATATCAGAATTAGAATATTGCCATTTTGCGGGTTTCTTTTTTTTTTTTTTTCAGTGTTCCAAGATTAATTGTTTATGCCCCACACCCAGTGCTCCATGCAATACATGCCCTCAGTACCCACCACCAGGCTCTCACATCCCCCCATCCCCTCCCCTCCAAGACCCTCAGTTTATTTCTGAGTCCAAAGTCTCTCCCTGAATTACCCTACTTCCCATTTCCTTTCCTTCTCCTACTGTCCTCTATATTACCCCTTATGCACCACAAGTAAGTGACCATGTGATACTTGACTTTCTCTGCTTGGCTTATTTCACTCAGCATAATCTCTTCCAGTCCAGTCCTTGTTGCTACAAAAGTTGGATATTCATCCTTTCTGATGGAGGCATAGTATTCCGTTGTATATATGTGCCATATCTTCTTTATCCATTCATCTGTTGAAGGGCACCTTGGTTCTTTCCACAGTTTGGCGATGGTGACCATTGCTGCAATGGACATTGGGGGTACATATGACCCTTCCTTTCACTACATCTGTATCTTTGGGGTAAATACCCAGTAGTGCAATTGCAGGGTCATAGGTAGCTCTATTTTTAATATTTTAAGGACTCTCCACACTGTTGCAGTTTTTCTTTTTTTTTTTTCTTTTTAAAGATTTTATTTATTTGACAGAGAGAAACACAGCCAGAGAAGGAACACAAGCAGGGGGAGTGAGAGAGGGAGAAGCAGGCTTCCCGCGGAACAGACAGTCCCGATGTGGGACTTGATCCCAGGTCTCCAGGATCATGACCTGAGCCGAAGGCAGTCGCTTAACCAACTGAGCCACCCAGGCACCCCGCAGTTTTTCTTTTTTAGGATTTTAATTTATTTGACAGAGAGAACACAGCCAGAGAGGAAACATCATTTTGCAGTTTTTAATAAAATAATTGTTTTAGGCAGAGGGCTAAACATAAGTGAAACAAAATGATGAGGAACTTTCTAAAGAAGGAGTTAGGTTGTTACCACCAGAACATCAATGATCAATCTTATGATTATTAAAAGTGAGACAGCCAGATATTTATACTTCTCAGAAGCATTATTCCTAAAGTTGAACCTGAATTTATGCAGACTTCTAGATAATAGTTACAATTTTTAAGGAAAAATAACTCCTCCAACAATTAAATAACATCAAAGAAAGACAGATAAATCAAGAATGTAGTTCTTACCATTGGACAATTTACATGGCTTTTGCAATGTGACAGCATTGTGAAACAAAAGAAAAAGGATTTGAATAGAAGAAATTCTAGATTAAAAACACCTCAGAAACAGAGCAACCAACCCAATGTATGTAATTTGAAGAAACTACTTTTAAATAGACATTTTGAGACAAATAATAAACTACCAATATAAAATGGTATTAAATATAAGGGAATTGATACATTTTGAGATCTGATAATGGAATTTTGCCAAAGGAAAAAAATGCACAATTTTTTGTGATGTATACATCATTATATAGTGCTCTGCCTTATTCTTTTAACTTTATTTTTGATAATTTTCCTTGCCCTGAAGTCAGCTTCATCTGAAGTTCATAGAGCTACTCCACTTTTCTTTTGATCAGTGTTAGCATGGTATTTCTATCCTTCTTTAGAGAGTTTCTGACCTATATAATTTTCCTTTAGCCTGAAAAAAACACTGCTTTAGGATTTTTTTTTTTTTTCCTGCAGGGAAGGACTGCTTGAAAAGAATTTCCTCACATTTTACTTGTCTGAAGATTTCTTAATCTCTCTTTCACTGTCTTTGCCAATTGTTTTAAAAGATTTTTTATTTGTTTATTTGACACAGAAAAACACAGCTAGAGAGGGAAGAGAAGCAGGGGGGAGTGAGAGAGGGAGAAGCAGACTTCCCGCCAGGGAGGGAACCTGATGTGGGGCTCGATCCCCAGATTCTGGGATCATGACCTGAGCCGAAGGCAGACGCTTAACAACCGAGCCACCCTGATACCCCATGTTTTTGCCAAATTTTAAAAAAATTCCAGTGCAGTTAACACACAGTGTTATATTAACTTCAGGTGTACAATGTATTGATTCACCACTTCTATACATTACTCAGTGCTCATAAGTACAGGTGTACTCTTATCCCCATCATCTATTTCACCCATTCTCCCAGCCACCTTCCCTCAGTTTCTTCTCTGTAGTTAAGAGTCTGTTTCTTGGTTTTCTTCTCTCTCTCTCTCTTTTCCCCTCTTTGCTCATTTGTTTTGTTTCTTAAATTTCACATGTGAGTGAAATTGTCTTTCTCTCACTGGCTTATTTTGCTTACCATTATACTCTCTAGATCCATTCATGCTGTTACAAATGGGAGGATTTTATTCTCTTTATAGCTGACTAGTATTTCACTGTGTATGTGTACCACATATTCTTTATCCATTCCTCTATCAGTGGACATTTAGGCTGCTTCCCTGTTTTGGCTATGGTAAATAATGCAGTAAACTTTGGTGTGCGTGTGTATGTGTGTGTATAGATAGATAAATAGATAGATAGATAGATAGATAGATAGATCTATATATAGATAGAGATATATATATCCTTTCAAATTTGCATTTTTGTATTTTTGGCTAAATAGCTAATAGTATGCTTACTGGATCACAGGGTATTTTCACTTTTAACTTTTTGAGGAATCTCCATATTGTTTTCCGCAGGCTGTACCGCTTTTCATTCCCTTCAGCAGTGTAGGAGAGTTCATTTTTTTTTTTTATCTATATCCTCTCCAGCACCTGTTTTTAAGTTTTTGATCTTAGCCATTCTGATAAGTATGAGTTGATAGAACACTGTGGTTTTGATTTGCATTTTCCTGATAATGAGTGATGTTGAGCATCTTCTGTGTCTCTTGGACATCTGTATGTCTTCTTTGGAGAAATATATGTTCATGTCTTCTGTTCATTTTGGTGTTGAGTGTTTTTTTTTTTTAAACTTTAAGTTTTTATTTTAATTCCAGTTGGTTAGTATACAGTGTTATATTAGCTTCAGGTAAAAATATAGGGATTCAACAGTTCAAAACACCACCCTGTGCTCATCACAGCAAGGGTACCCCTTAAGCAAGCCCCATCATCAGTTGAACCAATTCCCAAACCCCCCTCCCCTCTGGTTACTATCAGATTGTTCCCTAAATAGAAAAGTCAGTTTCTTGCTTTGTGTCTCTCTCAGTGTCTCTCTGTGTCTCTTTCCCTTTGCTTACTTATATTGTTTCTTAAATTCCTCATGTGAATGAAATTATATGGTATTTATCTTTCGTGGACTGATTTCTCTTAGCATTATACTTTCTAGCTCCATCCATGTCATTGCAAATGACAAGATGTCATTTTTTATGACTTAATATTCCACCCCCATTCTCTTTAGTTATTCATCAATTGACAGACACTTTGGCTGCTTCCATATATTTTTAAATTTTCTTTCAAATTTTTATTTAAATTCTCATTAGTTAACATATAGTGTAATACAGGTTTCAGGAGTAGAATTTATTGGTTCATCACCTCTATACCTTACCCAGTGCTTATCTCAAGTGCCTTCCTTAGTTGCCATCACCCATCTAGCCCATCCCCCACCCATTTCCCATCCATCAACCGTTAGTTTGTTCTTCGTTAAGAGTCTCTTATGGTTTGTTTCCCTCTCTTCACCCCCTCTTCCCAATGTTCATCTGTTTTGTTTGTTAAATTCCACATATGAATGAAATCAGATGGTGTTTGTCTTTCTCTGACTTATTTAGCGTAATACTCTAGGTCTATCCATGTTTTTAGAGATGGCAAGATTTCAGATTTTTTGGTGGCTGAGTAATATTCCATTGTATATGTACATATGTTTATACACACAAATATATATACATATAAATTATACACACATGTATACAAACACACACTCACACATATATCCATCCATGTTGTTGGAGATGGCAAGATGGCAAGATTTCAGTCTTTTTGATGGCTGAGTAATATTCCATTGCATATGTATGTATGTCTGTATGTATGTGTATACACACATAAGTATATAGATATATAGATATATAGATATATAGATATAGATATAGATAGATAGATAGATATACACACACACACACACCACATCTACTTAATCCATTCATTAGTCACTGGACATTTGGGCTCTTTCCATAATTTGGCTACTGTTGATAATGCTTCTGTAAATATCAGGTTGCATGTATCCCTTCAAATAATTACTTTTGTATCCTTAGGGTAAATAGCTATTTTTTTATGCCAGTACCATTTGTTTTGGTTACTACAGTTTCATAATAAAACTTGAAGTTTGGAATTGTGATACTTCTAGCTTTCTTTTTCTTTTTTAAGATTTCTTTGACTATTCAGCATCTTTTGTAGTTTCAAATTTTAGGATTGTTGTCCTGTGGAAAATGCTATTGGTATTTCAATAGGGATTCATTAAATCTATAGATGATTGTGGGTTTGTGTAGACATTTTATTTTTTAATTTATTTTTTATTTTTTGGAATTTTTTATTTTATTTTATTTTATTTTATTTTTTCAGTATCTAAGATTCATTGTTTATGCCCCACTCCCAGTGCTCCATGCAATACGTGCCCTCAGTACCCACCACCAGGCTCTCTCATCCCCCACCCGCTCCGCTCCAAGACCCTCAGTTTGTTTCTGAGCCCAAAGACTCATGTTTCACCTTCCTCCCTGAATTACCCTACTTCCCCTTTCCTTTCCTTCTTCTACTGTCCTCCATAGTACTCCTTATGCTCCACAAGTAAGTGAAACCATGACACTTGACTTTCTCTACTTGGCTTATTTCACCCAACATAATCTCTTCCAATCCGGTCCATGTTGCTACAAAAGTTGGATACTCATCCTTTCTGATGGAGGTGTAGTATTCCATTGTATATATGTACCACATCTTCTTTATTCATTCACCTGTTGAAGGGCACCTTGGCTCTCTCCACAGTTTGGCGATGATGGCCATTGCTGCTATGAACATTGGGGTGCATATGGCCCTTCCTTTCACTACATCTGTACCTTTGGGGTAAATACCCAGTAGTGCAATTGCAGGGTCATATGGTAGCTCTATTTTTAATTTTTAAAGGAATCTTAACATGATGTTTTCCAAAGTGGCTGCACCAACTTGCATTCCCACCCACAGTGTAAGAGGGTTCCTCTTTCTCTGCAGTCTCTCCAACGCTTGTTGTTTGCTGACTTGTTAATTTTGTCCATTCTGACTGGTGTAAGGTAGTATCTCAGTGTGGTTTTGATTTGAATTTCCCTGATAGCTAGTGATGATGAACATTTTTTTCATGTGTCTGTTAGCCGTTTGTATATTTTCTAGGGAGAAGTGCCTCTTCATGTCTCCTGCCCATTTTTTGATGTGTTCATCTTGTTTTTGGATGTTGAGTTTGAATAGTTATAGATCTTTGATATCAGCCCTTTGTCTGTAGTGCCATTTGCAAATATCCTCTCCCATTCCATGGGTTGCCTCTTTGTTTTGTCGACTGATTCCTTTGCTGTGTAGAAGCTTGTTATTTTGATAAAGTCCCAAAAGTTCATTTTCACTTTTGTCTCCTTTGCCTTTGGAGACGTGTCTTGAAAGAAGTCGCTGTGGCCAATGTCAAAGAGGTTACTGCCTATGTTCTCTTCCAGGATTTTGATGGATTCCTGCCTCACATTGAGGTCTTTCATCCATTTTGAGTTTGCCTTTGTGTGCGGTGTAAGAGAATGGTCTAGTTTCATTCTTCTATATGTAGCTGTCCAATTTTCTCAGCACCATTTATTGAAGATACTGTCTTTTTTCCACTGGATATTTTTTCATGCTTTGTCGAAGATGATTTGCCCATAGATTTGTGGGTCCATATCTGGACTCTCTACTCTGTTCCATTGGTCTATTTGACTGTTTTTGTGCCAGTTCCATGGTGTCTTGGTGATCCACAGTTTTGTAATAAAGCCTGACGTCAGGAAACATGATGCCCCCAGCTTTGTTTTTCTTCTTCAACAATTCCTTAGCAATTCATGGTCTTTTTTGGTTTTATATAAATTTTAGGATTGTTTGTTCCAACGCTTTGAAAAATGTTGGTGGAATTTTGATCAGAATGGCATTGAAAGTATAGATTGCTCTGGGCAGTATAGACATTTTAAGAATGTTTATTCTTTTGATCCATGAGCATGGAATGCTCTTCCATCTTTTTATGTCTTCTTCAATTTTTTTCAAGACTGTTCTGTATTTTCTCGAGTACAGGTCCTTAACTTCTTTGGTTAGGTTTATTCCTAGGTATTTTATGGTTTTTGGTGCTGTAGTAAATGGAATCGAGTCACTGATTTCCCTTTCTATATTTTCATTGTTGGTGTATAAGAGCACAACTGATTTCTGTGCATTGATTTTGTATCCTACCAAATTACTGAATTGTTGTATGAGGTCTAGTAGTTTGGGGGTAAAGTCTTTTGGGTTTTCCCTATAGAGTATCATGTCATCTGCAAGGAAAGAGAGTTTGACTTCTTCTTTGCCAATTTGAATACCTGTTGTCTGATTGCTGTTGCAAGGACTTCTAACACTATGTTGAACAACAGTGGTGAGAGTGGGCATCCTTGTTCCTGATCTCAGAGAAAAGGCTGTCAGTTTTTCCCCATTGAGAATGATATTCGCTGTGGGGTTTTCATAGATATATTTTATGAGGTGAGGAATTTTCTCTCTATGCCTATAGTTTGAAGAATTTAAATCAGGAACAGATGTTGTATTTTGTCAAGTGCTTTTTCTGCATGAATTGAGAGTACCATGTGGTTCTTCTCTCTTCTCTTACTGATTTGTTCTACCACATTGATTGATTTGCAAGTGTTGAACCACCCTTGCATCCCTGGGATAAATCCCACGTGGTCATGGTGGATAATCTTTTTAATGTATTGTTGGATGCTGTTAGGAAGGATCTTGCTAAGAATCTTGGCATCCATATTCATCAGAGATATTGGTCTGAAGTTCTCCTTTTTGATGGGGGCTTTGTCTGGTTTGAGGATTAGAGTAATGCTGGATTCATAGAAAGAGTCTGGAAGTTTTCCTTCTGTTTCTATTTTCTGAAACAGCTTCAAGAGAATAGGTGTTATTTCTTCTTTGAATGTTTGGTAGAATTCCCCAGGGAATCCGTCTGGTCCTGGACTCTTGTTTTTGGGGAGGTTTTTGATCACTACTTCAATTTTGTTACTAGATATTGGTCTATTCATATTGTCAGTTTCTTCCTGTTTCAGTCTTGGAAGTTTATAGGTTTCTAGGAATGCATCCATATCTTCTAGGTTGTTAAACTTATTGGCATATAACTGTTGAGAGTACATTTCTGATGACTGTTTCTATTTCCTTGGTGTTAGTCATAATCTCTCCACTTTCATTCATAATTTTATTAATTTGGGTATTTTCCCTTTTCTTTTGGATTAGTTTGGCCAATGCTTTATTGGTATTATTAATTCTTTCAAAGAACAAGCTTCTAGTTTCGTTGATGTGTTCTACTGTATCTCTGGTTTCTGATTCATTCATCTCTGCTCTAATCTTAATTATTTACCATCTTGTGTGTGGGGTTGGTTTAATTTGTTGTTGATTTTCCAGTTCTTTACAGTGTAATGAAAGTTGGTGTATTCGGGATTTTTCAATTTTTTGAGTGAGGCTTGGATGGCCATGTATTTCCCCCTTAGGACTTCCTTTGCTGTATCCCACAGGTTTTAGATTGATGTGTTTTCATTCCCGTTGTTTTCCATGAAATGTTTAAGTTTTCTTTGATTTCCTGGTTGATCCAAAGATTCTTGAACAGGATAGTCTTTAGCTTCCAAGTGTTTGATTTTTTTCTGAACTTTTTGTTGTGGTTGAGTTCCAGTTTCAAGGCATTGTGGTCAGAGAATATGCAGGGAATAACCTCAATCTTCTGGTATTGGTTGAGCTTTGATGTGTGACCTACTATGTGTTCTATTCTGGAGAAAGTTCCATGTGCACTTAAGAGGAATGAGTATTCTGCTGTTTTAGGGTGGAATGTTCTGAATACATCTATGAGATCCATCTGTTCCAATGTGTCATTCAAAGCTCTTGTTTCTTTGTTGATTTTCTGTTTAGATGATCTGTCCATTGCTAACAGTGTTTAGATTTTCTAAATTAATGTGTTTGTATCAATATGACTATTTTGCTTAACAGTTGGCTTATATAGTTGACTGCTCCCATGTTGGGGGCATAAATATTTACAACTGTTAGAACTTCTTGGTGTATAGACCCTTTGAGAATGATGTAGTGTCCTTCCGTGTCTCTGACTACAGTCTTTTGATTAAAATCTAATTTGTCTGATATGAGAATCACCACCCCAGCTTTCTTTTGAGGTTCATTTGCATGAAAGATGGTCCTCCATCCCCTCAATTTCAATCTGGAAGTGTCTTTAGATTCAAAATGTGTCTCTTGTAAACAGCATATGGACAGGTCCTGTCGTTTTATGCACTCTGCAACCCTGTGCCTTTTTATTGGAGCATTTAGGCCATTCACATTGAGAGTGATTATTGATAGATATGTTTGTATTGACATCATGTTGCCTGTGAATTTCATGTTTCTATAGATCACCTCTGTAAATTTCTGTTCTGTGTCACTCTTGGGTTTGTTTCTCTTCTGTACAACCTCCCTTAATATTTCTTGTAGTGCTGGCTTGGTGGCCACATAATCGTTTAGACCTTGGCAGTCCTGGAAGCCCTTTATCTCTCCTTCCATTTTGAAAGTCAACCTTGCTAGGTACATTATCCTTGGTTGTATATTTTTTTTTCATGTACTTTACTGAATATGTCTTGCCAGCCCTTTCTGGATTGCCAAGTTTCTGTGGATAGGTCTGACATTATCCTGATGGTTCTCCCTCTATAGGTAAGGGGTCGCTTCTCTCTAGCTGCCCTTAAGACATATTCTTTGATTTTATGATTCATGAATTTCACAATTATGTACCTGGAGGTTTTTCTGGCCTCATTAATCTTGGGGGGAGTGTCCTCTCTGCCTCTAGAACATAAACACCTGTTTCATTCCCCAGATTAGGGAAATTTTCATCCAGGATTTGTTCAGCTGTATCTTCTAGGCTTCTCTCTCTCTCAACTCCTTTGGGGATTCCAATAATTCTGATACTTGTTTCATGGCATCATTTATTTCTCTAATTCTATTTTCATGGGATTTTAGCTGTTAGTTCCAAAACTTCTCTTGCTCCTTCTTCTTAATCCATCTGTCTTCTAAATCACTAATACAATCTTCAGCTTTACCTACTCTAGCTGTTAGCATAGTTAAATTAGATTGCATCTCATTAATAGCCTTTCTAACCTTCTATCTTGTCACTAATGTTCTTTTCCAACTTAGCCATTGATTGGATGATTGCTACCCTGAATTCCATTTCTGTCATATTGTTTATGTTCATTTCCAGTAATTTTGTGACAGGGGTTGCAGTTTCTGGGTTTTTCTTCTGTTGGTTGTTCCTCCTCCGAGTCATTTTGGCGAGGGGTGGTTGAGGGGATGTATAGCTGAATATATCAACCACTATTCAAGTGAATTGCTCATTGGAAGGTTTCAGAGCAATCAGAATTCACCACTGAAAACGAAGAAGAGAGGAAAAAGAGAGAGAAGAGAAAGGAAGCAAGAAAAAAACCTAGCCAGTATGGGCCCCAGTGGTAGGATTTATATGGTACAAAATAACAACAGAGTAAAGAAAAAGACCATCAAGAGTAAAAGAAAATTGAAGAGATCAAGAAGCTGAGCCCAACCTGAATGATCCCCAAGACCAGTATTTATATATTACAAAGGCAAAAACAGTTACGCAGAAACATTGACAGAAAAGTAGGGTGGGAAGTTGAGTGCGAACCCTCGTTGTAGGCAAGGAAAGTATTTCAGATCCTCCTGGGTTTGTCTTATTATTGTTAGAGGAGTCCACTTTCTAAAGATATAGGGAGATTAAAGCTGGTTTGTATATAGGGGTAGTTTTGAATAGGAATGAAGGATTACCTTGAAGCTTATAATTATATGTATATTTAAAAGAAAAAAGAATAAAGGAAAGAAGAGAGAAGAAAGGGGAAAAAACAGAAAAAAGAAACAAAAGAAGCAACAACAACAGAAAACACAGGTATGTGTTTGAAAAAATTTCAAGGTAAAAATTTATTATGGAGTGTTGTATTACGTATCACATTGTAATATAAGTGGGTTAAAAATTAAAGAGCAAAACCTGTGAGAATGAATTTTAAATTTAAAGTGAAAATTTTAAAAGTAAAAATAGAAAAAAGTTAAAAAAGAAAATAAAGTGAAAAGCTGTATCTATAAAGCGTACAGCTTTTGGGGTAGTACCAGGAGCTTAATATATTGCCTTTCCCCTGATGTTAGGGTCTTACAGTTTTGGTGTTGTCCTCTTGTTCTTCTGGCTTACCTTCTGGGGGCGGGGCCTGCCGCGCTGTGTTTCTGTCCCTTCTACCTGTGTGACTCTCTCTGCCACTTTTTAGGGACTGGGCTCCATGGCATCAGGTTTTCAGGGTTTTGTTCTCTGGAGGATTTGTTCCTTTGCAGCTTTTTTCAGCTTTTCAGAAAGTCAAGCCATAGCAAGATGTCTCCGCCCAGACCTCCTTCCCAGAGAGAGCCCTCAGCTAGCAACCCTCTGGATGGTGGGGGGGGGGGGGACAGCCTCTCCCTGTATCCTCCCCCTTGGCCGCCTGTCACAATGGGGTGCACCGGCAGCCGCTGGTCAGATTGGCGTCCAAAGCCCCCACTTGTCCTTTCGCTCCCGCGCCACGGAAACCACAACTGATTTCAAGTCGTGCAACTTTGTCTCTGCCCAGAGTCTGTAGTGCACCCCCACACAGGAGGGACTGAGATGTCACAGTCCCGCAGGTTGCCCTCAAGTCTGCAAAATCGCCTTCCCTGGGGGCTGTGTGTGCCTGGTCCAAGGGTCCAAAAAAGCGGCGGAGGAAAAAAAAAGTGGCAGTTTTAAAGATACTCTGTTCTCCTGTGTTCCCTCACGTGGCACCAGGGCGCACTTTCTCTCAGCAGATCTATATCCCCATTTCCCCAGCTGCCCCTCAGGCTCTCCCTTTTTGTCTGATTATAACCAGACCTTAATCTGCTCTTGTTTCCCAAACACAGAGCACTTTTGTGCTGGGGTATTGCTTTCCAATGGGTTGCCTCTGTGGACTCCCTCCCCCACATCCCTTTGTCTTTGGATATCCCTCCAAGTGTTCCCACTCTACTCTACCTCTTTGTCGATGCTCTTCTTCCCCCATAGAGATCCAGAAGTGTGAAATATTACATTTCAGGCTGATTTCATGGATGCTCACAGTGTTCTTGCAGTGTTTTTTGCAGGTATTCAGCTCACTTCAGGGGACTCCCCGAAATGGGGTCACCCAGCTTTCTGCCATCTTCTGTGTAGACATTTTAAACAATATTTGGTCTTCCAGTCATTGAACATGAAATGTCCTTCCATTTCTTTGTGTCATCTTTAATTTCTTTCATAAGTGTTTTATATTTTTCAGAGTACAGTTCTTTCATCTCTTTTGTTAAGTTTTTTCCCCCTAGGTATTTTATTACTTTTAGTGCATTTGTAAATGGGATTGTTTGCTTAGTTTCTCCTGCTGCTGCTTCGTTATTAGTGTAGAGAAATGCAGTGGATTCCTGTATGTGGATTTTGTACCCTGTGACTTCACTTAATTCGTTTATCAGTTCTAGTCATTATTTTGGTACTATTTTTTGAGTTTATTACATATAGTGTTATGTAATCGGCAAATAATGAAAATTTTACTTCTTCCTTACCAATTTGGATGGCTTTTATTTCTTTTTATTGTCTCATGCTGTGGCTAGGACTGCCAGTGTTATTTTGAATAAAAATGGTAAGAGTAAACATCCTTGTCTTGCTCCTGATCTTAGGGGGAAAGTTCATAGGGTTTTTTTTCCATTAAGTATGATGTTAGCCATAAGTTTTTCATATAAGGCTTTTATTATGTTGAGCTATGTTCTTTCTAAATCTATTTGTTGAAAGCTTTTTATCACGAATGGATGTTGTACATTGTCCTGTGTTTTTTTCCTACATCTACTAAAATGATCATATGGTTTTTATCCTTATCTTACTGAGGTGATAAATCACATGGATTGATTTGAGAATACTGAACTACGCTTGCATCCCAGGAGTAAATCCTGGTTGATACAGTGAATGATTTTTTTTTTTTTTTTTAGTGTATTGTCACATTTGATTTGCTGATATTTTGTGAAGGGTTTTGCATCTCTGTTCATCAGCGATATCGGCCTGTGGTTCTATTTTTTTTGTGGCATCTTTATCTGGTTCTGGTATGAGAATAATGTTAGTCTCATAGAATGAACTTGGAAATTTCTTTCCTCTTCTATTTTTTGGAATAATTTGAAAAGAATAGGTATTATCTCTTTCTGAAATATTAGGTGGAATTTTCCTGTGACTGTGTCTGGTCCAGGACTTTGGTTTGTTGAGAGTTTTTAGATCACTGATTCAATGTCCTTACTGGAATCAGTCTGTTCAAATTGTCTATTTCTTCCTGCTTCAGTTCTGGTAGTTTGGATGTATCTATGAATTTATCTATTTCTTCTAGGTTGTCTAATTTGTTGGCATATAATTTTTCCTAATATTCTCTTACAATTGTTAATATGTCTTTGGTGTCAGTTGTTATTTCTCTTTGATTGTGTTTTGGAGTTGTTTTTTGTTTTTGATGCGTTTGGCTAAAAGTTTGTCAACTTTGTTGATCTTTTTAAGGACTAGCTCCTGGTTTCATTTTTTTTTTTTTTTTTTTTTTTTTTTTTTTTTTTTTTTTTTTTTTTTTTTTTTTTTTTTTTTTTTTTTTTTTTTTTTTTTTTTTTTGTTTTTTTTTTTTTTTTTTTTTTTTTTTTTTTTTTTTTTAGTTTTTATGTCATTTGTTTCTGTTTTACTCTTAATTATTTCTATCCTTCTACTGGTTTTGGGTTTTGTTTGTTCTTTTTCTAGCTCCTTTGGATATAAGGTTAGGTTATTTAAGATAGATTATTTATTTATTTATTTATTTATTTATTTTAAAGAATTTATTTATTTGACAGAGAGAAACAAAGCCAGAGAGGGAACACAAGCAGGGGAGTGAGAGAGGGAGAAGCAGGCTTCCGGCTGAGCAGGGAGCCCAATGTGGGGCTCGATCCGGGTCTCCGGGATCATGACCTGAGCCGAAGGCAGTCGCTTAACTAACTGAGCCACCCAGGCGCCGTATTTGAGATTATTTACTTACTTATTTATGAACTTTTTAAATTTTTTGCTTCTTGAGGTTGGCTTATATTGCTACAAACTTGCCTGTTAGAATTGCTTTTGCTGCATCCTAATTTGGACCATTGTATTTTCATTTTCATTTGTCTTTGTGTAATTTTTTATTTCTTCTTTGATTTTTTTGGTTGACCTATTCATTGTTTAGTAGCATGTTACTTAACCTATGTATGTTTATAGTCTTTCCAGATTTTCCTTGTGGTCGATATCTAGTTTTATAGTATTGTGGTCAGAAAAGATGAATGGTATAACTTTGATCTTTTTGAATTTGTCAGTAATGTTTTCTGGCCTAATATGTGATTTATTCTGGAGAATTTTCCATGTGCACTTGAAAAGAATATGTATTCTGCTGTTTTAGGATGGAATGTTTTGAATTTATCTCTTAAATCTAGTCCAGTGTGTCATTCAAAGCCATTATTTCCTTGCTGATTTTTCTGTTTCGATGATCTGTCCATTGATAAGAATGTGGTGTTAAAGTAGCAAACTATAATAGTATTAATATCAATTATTCCTTTTATGTTCATTATTAAGTGTTTTGTGTATTTGGGTGCTCCCATGTTGGGTGCGAAAATATATACAATTGTTATATTTTTTGTTGGATTTCCCCTTTATTATTGTATAGTGTCTGTCCTTCTTTGTCTTGTATTACAGTCTTTCTTTTAAAGACTATTTTAGGGGTCCTGGATGGCACAGTCAATTAAGCATCAAACTCTGGTTTTAGCTCAGGATGTGATTTCAGTATCTTGAGATCAAGCCCTCATTGGGCTTTGTACTCAGTAGGGGTCTGCTTAAGATTCTCTCTTTCCCTCTCCCTTTCTTTCTGCCCCTCCCACTCATGCTCTGTCTCTCTCAAGTGAAAAAATAAATCTTAAAAAAAATAAAATCTAAAAAATACACATAAAGTAATAAAATAAAATCTCTTTTATTCACTGCAAGTATTGCTACTCTGGCTTTCTTTTGACATCAGTTTGCATGATGAATGTTTCTCCATGCCCTTGCTTTCAATCTACATGCATCTTTAGGCCTGAAATCAATCTTTTAGGCAGCATTCAGATAGGTCTTGCTTTTTTTAACCATTCCATCACCCTTTATTTTTTTTTAAGATTTTTTTATTTATTTGACAGAGAGAAACACAGCCAGAGAGGGGGGAACACAAGCAGGGGGAGTGAGAGAGGGAGAAGCAGGCTCCCTGCCGAGCAAGCAGCCCGATGTGGGACTCGATCCCAGGTCCCCAGGATCATGACCTGAGCCGAAGGCAGTCGCTCAATCAACTGAGCCACCCAGGTGCCCCTATTTTTTAATTGGAATGGTTAGTCTCTTTATATTCAAAGTAATGTAAGTATATAGTTATTGTCACTTGGGTACTTTTTTGTAGTTCTCTGATCCTTTCCACTCTTGCTCTTTCACTATTTGTTGGCTTTCTTTAATGATATACTTGGATTCCTTTCTCTTTATTCTTTGCATATCTGTTGCCAGTTTTGATTTGTGGTTGCCATTCCATTTGTATGTAATATCTTCTGCATATAGCAGTCTATATTAAGTAATGGTTGCTTAAGTTGGAACCCATTCTTTACTCCTCTTCCCGACCCGCGGCCACATTTTATGTTTATGGTATCATTCCGTACATCCTATTGTTTTGTAAATCCCTTGACTGCTTCAAAGATATAGTCATTTATACTGCTTTTGTGTTTCCTACTTTTCATATTTTATGTTTCTTTGTTTGTTCCATTCAGAGAGTCCCCTTTACCATTTGTTGTAGGGCTGATCTAATGGTCATGAACTCTTTTAGTTTTTGTTTGTCTAGGAAACTCTTTATCTCTTCCTATATCTCATTCTTTCACCCTTGCTGGATAAAATATTCTTGGCTGCAGATTTTTCCCTTACAGCCCTTTGATTACATCCTGCAACTCTCTTCTGGCCTACAAAGTTTCTGTTGAAATATCTGCTGATAGCTTCCACACCCAGTCTTTTTTTTACCGCTTTGTTAAGGATCTCACTGATGCCCTCCATTTTTTTCTCAAGTCTGGTGGGTGTTTTTATGATCATTACTTTAAATTCTCTGTCAGGCATATTACTTTGGTCCATTTTCCTTAAGTACTTGCTGTGATTTTGTCCTGTTCTTTTATTTGGAATATATTCCTCTGTCTCCTCATTTTATCTAACTCTCTGTTTTTGTTTCTGTTTGTGTGTTAGGAAAATCAGCTACGTTTCCTGCTTTTATAAGTAATGGCTTTATGAAGAAGAGGTCCTATAGGGTTCTGCAGTGCAATGTCCTCTGTTGATCAGAACCTGGTGTTTCACTGGTTTTCCTGTGTATGTTGCATGCACCTTGCCATTGTGTCCTGCCTCCTTTTTAGCCCTTAGCCCGGGTGGGGCATGAAGTGTTAACAAGGGCCATACTAGTCTGTCTACGAAATGAGACCTGGCATTCTTGGATCCACAAAATGTGAGTGGTCAAAGCACACAGTTTTAAGAAGGTATAGCTCAGGATTCCACAGGGCCTGCCACCACTTCCAGGACCAAGGTCCTGCAAAGTGCATGGGTGGGAGGATGCAAGGTTTGCACTGGACTTCTGAGACAGAGGGCCCACAGCCGTGGGACTGAAGCATATCTTACTAGGAAGGGCATATCCACTGATGTGCAGGGGGATAGGACTTGGTATAAGCAAATTGGGTAGTGAATGCTGGTGCTGCATTGGTTTTAGCAGGTGCCTGTGTGATTATGCTGTGAGAAAGGGTAGATGAGGGAGATGGTGCCTGCCAGCTCCATTGTTCCTAAAGAGCTCTTGAGCAAATGCTGCCCCTCTGGGAGGAGTTCTGGGATGCCTAAATAACTCTCACTCCCATTTGCCCCAGATGTTTTTCAAACTGCTGCTTCTACACTGTATCTCTGCGGCCTGTTTTTTGCCCTCTCTCTTTAAAGACTTAGCTTCCTATGCTATCCAGACTCCCCAAAACAGAGCCTGCTGACTTAAAATTCCAGGCTTTTAGTCCCTCTGGTCATAAGAACTCCCAAAATTCTGTTCCTCTTGCTTTCAAAGCCAAATGCTATGAGGATTCATCTTCCCAACGTGGTCTTTAAAGTATGATAGCCTGTTTCCCTCCCTTCCCGTTGCCTGTGGATCCCCTCCCCACACCAACCCCACCTCTGCATAAGGCTGTGGTCCATTCATCTGCCTACCATGTCTCTGCCCCTCCTACCATCTTACATGTAGCCTATTTTTTACCTTTAGTTGTGGGGTTTGTTCTGTCCATCTTCCTGTTCTTTTCTGGATTATTTATAGTTACCTAGTTATATCCATGAGTGTTATCTAGTTGTGACTATTATCTATCTCATTGTGTCCATGAGATGAGGTGAGCTTGGGTCCTCTTACTCTGCCATCTTCTCAGCCTCTCTTTTGAATATAGCCTTTCTTAAAACTGCATTTTTTCTGCCCCAACAAAAGAAGTTGTTAGACTTATTCATTAGTTTAATTGAAATATAATTCACATGCCATAAAGCTTACCCATTGAAATTATACATTATTTTCAGTATATTCAGAGAATTGTGCAGCAATCACCACAGTCTAATTTGGGAATATTTTTGTCTTCCCTAAAAAAATTTTATACCCATTAACTGATAATGCCCACCTCCTGTTGTCCATGCCCTATTTCTAAGCAACCCTTAATCTATTTTGTATCTCTCTAGATTTGCCTATTCTGGGTATTTCTGTAAATGGAATTACGTAAGATGTGGTCTTTTGTGAATATTTTCTTCCACTTAGTAAAATGGTTTCAGGGATCATCTATGTTGTGATATGTATCATTATTTCACTTCTTTTTGTTGCCATCTATTGCATAGATAAGACAACTTATTTTTTAATAAGTTGATGAATATTTGCGTTGTTTCCATTTTTGGCTCTTTTAAGTAATGCTGCCATATATACATGTTTTTGTATGAACATAGGTTTTTATTTACCTTGGCAGTATACCTAGAAGTGGAATAATGGACTGTATGGGTAACTCTACGTTAACCACTTTGAGAAACTGAAAATGTTTTTCATAGCAGCTGTACCCACCAGGAATGCGTGAAGCTTTCAATTTCTACACCACGTGTTAATTTCTTTGTTTTAATTACCGCCACCCTACTTGGTAGGCAATAGTATCTCATTGTGGTTTGCAATTTGCAGTGCCATAATAAACAATGATGTTAATCATCTTTTTATGTGGTTATTGACCATGTGTATATATCTTCTTTGAAGAAATGGCTTTCAAATCTCTTCTCTCTTTTAAAATGGATTGTATTTTTATTATTTATTTGTGAGAATTTATATATTCTACGTATAAATTCCTTATCAGATATATGATTTGCAAATATTTTCATACATTGTATGTTGTCTTTTCAATTTCTTAATGGTATCATCTGTACTACATTTTTCATTTTCATTTAGACCAGTTAATCAGTTGGGGTTTCTTCGGGTTTGTTGTTGTTGTTGTTGTTGTTGTTGTATATGCTTTGGTGTTGTATCTAACAAACATACTCCTAGACTTTCTTGTAAGGTTTTGATTTATGATCCATTTTGAGTTAATTTTCATGTATGTTGTGAGATAGGTTCCAACTTCATTATTTTTGCATTCAACTATTCAGTTGTTCTAGCCAAAAAAAACCCCAACTGTAATATGGATAAAGATTGCATTAAATATATTGATCAATTTGGGGAAGTTGGTCAAGTTGGTCTAAGTTGGCTAAGCTGGTCAAGAATGGTTTATCTTTTCAAAGATGCTCCCACTGCTTTTGTTTATTTCCTCTACTGTTTTTCTATTTTTAGTTTCATTAATTTCTACTCTAGTATTTCCTTTTTTATTTGTTTTTTCTCTTAAAGCTAATGCTAAATATTTGAATTACTGATTTGAAATATTCTTTATACATAGGTGTTATAGCTAAAAAATTTCTCTGAGTACTGCTTTAGCTGTGAATATTGGGTTTTATTTTTCATTAATGCCAAAAATTGTTTTAATTTAGTTTTTCCTTGTTTAATTGATTATTTAGGGATGTGTTCTTTAGTTTGCACATATTCATGTTTATGCCAAATTTCTTGTTGCTGATTTCTAATTTAATTCCATTCTGGTTGAAAAACACACTTTCAGTCACTTTAAAGTATGACTACAATCATTTTAAAATTATAAAGGCTTATTTTATGCTCTAAGATGTGGTCTGTTGTGGAGAATGTCCCACAGTTGTATGTATTCTTCTCTTGTTGGGATGACACGTTATATAGATGTATTTTAGGTCTAGTCAGCTTATAGTGTTATTCAAGTTTTGTATTTTTTTATCTTTTTATCTTCTGCCTTGCTGTAATACATGTTCGCTCTTGAAAGTAAGATATTGAAGTCCCAACTATTGTGTTTGGTTCACTGTATCTTCTTCAGTTTTGCCAGTTTTTATGTATTGGGGGCTTTGATACTACGCACATATTTGTTTATAATTGTTAGATCTGCCTGGTAGATTAAGACCCTTTATCATTAAAAATATCTCTGTTTCTCTGGCTTAAAATCTGTTTTATCTGCTGCCAGTGTAGTCACTCCAGCTTAGTTTTGATTGCTTTTCAAAAAATACATTTTCCATCCTTTCCTTTCAATCCACTTATATATTTGACTCTGAATTATGTCTCCTAAGGATATTAATTGGTAAGTGTTGATGTTATTATTGTTGTTTTGAAATGCAAATGAAGATCTGTGCATTTTGATTGGATTTTCAATCCACTTACATTTAATATGACTTAATATTTTGGCATTTATATTACCATCTTTTTTATATGCTTCATGCTTTTTCATTCTTTTATTTTTCTTTGGTCTTCCTTTCTATTAAGTGGATAGTTTCTAGCAAAACATTTTAGCATTTTAGTTCTTCCAATAAATTCTAAATTCTAATTTAAGTTTTAGTAATCTACATTAGTGGTTTTTTGGGTTTTTTTCTTAAGATTTTTATTTTATTTATTTGACAGAGAGAAACACAGCGAGAGAGGGAACACAAGCAGGGTGAGTGAGAGAGGGAGAAGCAGGCTTCCTGCCGAGCAGGGAGCCTGATGTGGGATTCGATCCCAGGTCTCCGGGATCATGACCTGAGCGGAAGGCAGTCGCTTAACCAACTGAGCCACCCAGGCGCCCCTACATTAGTGATCTTAAGAAGGTGGAAGAGAAAAATAAATATATCCCTCAATAAAAGTTAATCACAATTCCTAGGATTTCTGGTACACCATTTTGGAGAAAAGTCATTTTTAACTGCTAAATGAATGACTATCATTATCAAGGAGTGTTCCTGATGAAAGTGTATACTGGGGGCCCCTGGGTGTCTCAGTTGGTTAAGCGACTGCCTTCAGCTCAGGTCATGATCCCGGCGACCAGGGATCGAGTCCCACATTGGGCTCTCTGCTTGGCAGGAAGCCTGCTTCTCCCTCTCTCACTCCCCCTGCTTGTGTTCCCTCTCTGGCTGTGTTTCTCTCTGTCAAATAAATAAAATCTTTTAAAAAAAAAGTGTATACTGTAGTAAAATAGGGGGTGAAAGCAGTTGAGAACAATTGTTCTATACTGACGCGGTCCCCTCCAGCAGAGACTACGCGACAACACCGGTGAGATCAGGAAGTTGTTCTTTTATTCGCTGGAGCGCGTTGCTTATATACATTATGATAGCCAATCAGAGGACAGGACATGTATTCAACAGCCAACTTGCTGTCTGATCACGCGGGGTGTTTACCGCAGGTCATGCAAGCATTGGTGGCATTCACTGATCATGCCTGGAGCATGGACCTGTGCGTCATCAGAGCACACAGTCACGGGCACCCTGGGCTGGGTGTTCCCGGGAATTGTTTGTGCTGATGTGATCATGTGCTCGGCGCCATCTTTGGGGTATGCCCCGGACACTATACTAAGCAAGAGAGAGTTATCTTTTATGAGTTAATAAGGAATATGAACAACCACAAAGTAATCACAGCTTTATCTGAATGAAAACTGAGAATTGTATCAACAGTAGTTCAGCATAATGTTTAAGGAGTATGTGCATATATATGTATATATAAGTTATATGTGCATATATATGTATATATAAGTATATACATGTGTATACATATAAACATATATGACTATATTTTTAAAATACTTCTTACATAATAAGTAATGCTGAGGTACCTAATCCAGTTGGAAAAAAAATCTTACAGTTTTTTTTTATTTATCAGTATATAGGGCATTTTAGGTAAATCTTGAACACAGGATGATATGATAAATCAGGTTCTCAAAGGAAGCCATACATTTACTTTATCTGCTTAAGTACTACTTGTTGAGTATTGGAGAAAATGAAGAGGCTCTGATTAGGAATTAAATCTGCCAAAGCAAACATCTAGAACATCTGGATTTGGAGCAATTCTCTAAAAAATTATCCATGTGTTTTTTTATAAGAAGCCTAACATATACTTATGAAGGTTTGTGGTTGAGAAATCATGGCAAAGGTAGCTCTCCTTTTTGTGTATGCAAGTGCTCTATTAATTTTCTAGGTCATCTTGGACCACAGATGGGAGTGGATGGTTTTAGTAATTCCAGGAGAAATCCTCAACCTGATTCCTTTTCCTATAGAACAAATTCCTCCTGCCCTTGAGTTTGGAATTTTCAGAAATTGCATTGAATAGGATTATTTTCCGAAATTATCTTGAATTTTTTTTCAATTTTGGATAAGTTACAAGTCAAGTTGTTGACCATGCATAAGCAATAAAGTCTTCGGGGTTGCCAATTCCTGGTTCTCATGCATCCATAAATCTTTATGAAAGCAAAACCTTTTTGCCCATTATCAACACTGGAATATTCCTTTAGTCTTAACACTGTGCCTTTCTGAAGAGCAGACAGCAGATTCTCTATTCAATTTTAAGTTTCAAATTCTTTGAACAAGCAATGCAAGTATCCATTTGCACCCAAAGAGACAGCCAAAATGACTGTAAAAATACGTATTAGACATTTATTTGTGGAATAAGCATGTATTTCTTTTCTTTTCTTCTTTTCTTTTCTCTTCTTTTTCTTTTAAGATTGTATTCATTTAATTGACAGAGAGCTATATGCAGGGAGCACAAGTAGAGAGAATGACAGAGGAAGAGGGAGAAGCAGGCTCTGCACTGAGCAGAGAGCCGGACACGGAGCTCCATTTTAGGACCCTGGGATCATGACTTGAGCCGAAGGTAGACATTTAACCATCTGAACCACCCAGGTGCCCCAATAAACATGTATATCTAAAATAACAAACATTTGCCAAATATTAAAATATTGATTTATACTTTTTAAATGGAGGAAACACTAAATATTGGAAGACAATATTTATATATTGTGCATATGTCATCTTTAAAAATAAAGATATGTGTTAATCATAGAAATACACTTTGAATTCAGCTTTTAAATAAGTATAATCCTGTTTCCAGACAGTATTTTGATGAAATAGTAGGCTTTTCTATTGCACAAAGAATAAGTTTTATTTTAAAACTCAAAAATTGTCGAGTAGTAACCTGAAAATGCCTAAAAGATTTTTTAAAATGCCATAATTGAAAAAATAGACTTCTAACCTCGTAATTGACTCTAGCTAATGTGCCTCGAGGTACTATTGTAACAGATCAAGAGTTCGAGTATCTTAAGTCTACCAGGCTTGTGTAGGTCCAATGCTGACTCAATTTTTAAAAAAGCTCTAGTGAAAAAGTGAGAAAAGTAGTTACAACATTTTTTTAAAAAGACAGCAGTTGGGGTGCCTGGCAGGCTCAGTTGGTAGAGTATATAACTCTTGATCTTGGGGTCTGAATTCAAGCTGCAGGTTAGGCAGAAAGATTACTAAAAGAAAAAAAAAAGACATTTAAAGCTCTTTTGCTTCTACATGTGTTTTTCTTGGAATGAAGTATGATATGAAGTAGTAGTAGGTGATAAAGAAATAGGAAAAATAACCATCCAGTATAAAAATTCTTATTATCTGAAGATAAAAATGTATTCATTCTGTCCTCTCTTTAAAGAAAAAAAAATCACTGAATTTTTACAGCTGGATTCAAGTTAAAAGACATACAAAAAGAATGAGTTTAAATTTTTGTTTATTAATTATCTATTTAGTTATATTCTATTAACCAAAACAAATCCAAGACCAGCTTTGTCCTAAGGGTTAGGAAAATAGATTCTTCTTGACATGAGATATTCCAAAGTCCTATCGCAAAGGCCTAGATGCAGGAAGAGCTAATCAGGGCAAAGTTATGCATTGTAAAGGAATAAAGACATTGATATAGGAACTAAAATAACACAACCCAAATGTATAATTATAGTGCCAGTGATCCACATAAAGAATCAGTATCCTGCTCCATTCATGTTACAAGTGGATGTATAATATAGATTGTTTCATATAGCCAAGTATTCCCCAGGTATCATCTGCAAATGTTAATCCTGCTCTAAATGATAAGTACCTCCAGAGCCATAAATACAAACATCAAAAGAGAAAAGTACGGGATGCTTGGCACTGCTGTAATGGCAGTATCTGCATGGAAATCTGTTCCATTTTCTATATAAAAAGCGTTTTGTACAAAATAAAAACTTTATTTGCCTTCTTTCACTGAAGCACCTGCTGGCGAGTGCTCTCTGTCCTCCAGATGAGCGCCTGTCTTCCAGGGAAGGCCTTGGGACAACCCAGTGAACAGCATTTGAACGCCATCACATTTCCTTTTAAGGACACAGGACAGAAGATACAGAGAAGCTGATTAGTCTAAGAGCCAGGTTTAGCAAATAAAAATTTAGGTTGCTCAATGAAATTTAAATTTCAGGTAATTAGCATATTTGTTTATGAGCATGTCCTAGATACTGCAACGGGCATCACTGTTTTTATAAAATTCTTGTGAAATTTTTGGTTGGTTTACAATGTTCCGGGTCTTCGAGGCTGCCAAATTATGAGGCCCTGCTGTGGGCCTCGTTGAATGTTGGACTGTGCCTTGAGTCCTTTTCATTCTTCTCCTTTGCCATTATTGAACTTTTAGCTAGGTTCCCAGATTATCCTCTAACATAGCACTGCCTAGAGGCAGAAGAGAACCATTTGTCCTAACCTGAATATTTTTTTAAAAGCAATTTTTTTTTTACATTTATTTATTTTTTAGAGAAAGCATGAGCAGGAGGGGCAGAGGGAGAGGAAGAGAGAATCCCAAGCAGACTCTGTGCTGAGCATGGAGCCTGACACAGGGCTCATTCTCATGACTCTGAGATATGACCTGAGACCAAACCAAGAGCTAGCTGCTTTAACCAACTGTGTCACCCATGCAGCCCAAAACGCAAAGTTTTTTTTGTAGATTTAATTTTATTTTTAGTGTTCCAAGATTCATTGTTTATGCCCCACACCCAGTGCTCCATGCAATTCCTGCCCTCCTTAATACCCCCAACCAGGCTCAGCCATCCCCCCACGCCCCCCTTCCAAAACCCTCAGTTTGTTTCTCAAAGTCCACAGTCTCTCATGCTTTGTCTCCCCCTCCGATTTACCCAGTTCACTTTTCCTTTCCTTCTCCTGATGTCCTCCATGTGACAGAAGCTTCCAGAAGCATTCTTTTACTTTATTGGCCCAGAACCTGGTTGTAGTCTATGCCCAAACCAGGCACTGATGAGAGAAATCTGAACATCATTCTTAGTATAGAAGAGTTACGATCCAAGCCCTGCAGGAAGGAGTGAACAGGTTAGAAACTGAATGTACAGTTTGCTACACCATCCTATTATGTACCCCTTGTAAGCCAACTTTTCTACTTTCCAAGAGAACAGTTTTCTTTCTTTTCCTCCATTCATTCCTTCAGTCCTTCAGTGCACAGTTAAGAGTATTTTCCACATATAAGGCATTATTCTTGGTGGTTTAGATATTTCAGCAGATAAACTCTCAACAAACCTTTCATAGCCCTCTGCCCCCTTTTCTGGATCAGCTTATGATTCTCCTTGATAACTAAATAAGAGAATAAAAATTATCAAATAATGATTCACCATCCTATCATAGAATGTACCCACATTTGCTTAGATTCTGCTGTCTCTCTTCTGTGATAGGAGAGGAAATACATTATTTTGTTTGTTTTTAATTTGATGTCCCTACTGCCTTCTCAGTTTCTTACTATTCTGGTTTTATGGGGTTTTTTCCCTACATCAGTTTTTCCTTCTCGACTAATTTGTTCATATATTAGTACATACAAGCATGTTATAGTATCTCCCATCTGGAAAACACATTCTCTCTTAATAGATGCATGTTTTTCCAATAGTCACTCAATTTCTTTACTCCCCTTCTAAGTAAAACCCCTCAACAACATCATATAGGAGGGAATATATATATATATATTTTTTTTTCCACATACTTCACATTCACTGCTTTTATGATATGTGAAGTCCATATTTCATTGATACTTCATTTGTCAACATGATTAAGAACCTTCCTTTGGAGTGTTTCAGTGGACATTCTTCTGTTTTCACTAGAGGTAAATTTTCATCATGTTCCACACTTGACCAATGAATACTTCTTAAGATACCTCCTCCCTCAGTTTCCATGATGTCTCATTCTTCTTCCCCCCCCCCATTTTATTTTTCTTCTTTCTCAGTTTGTATGTGCCATCCTCTTCTCAGAGGTAATCTTTAGGATTTGTTGCTAGCTTCTGTTTTCTTCCCTTCTATATCTTCTCCTTTGGTAATCTTAAAATTCATATGTCTTAAAGTAGCATATATGGTAATAAATACATATCTTACTGAACTATAGAATTACACATATTATTGATTACTTAGTATTTCCACTAAAATGTCTCATAATTATGACAAACTCAAAAAAATAGGCCTTTGATTCTCCTTTCTCTTTTCCCGCCAAAAATCAGTTAATAATCCTGTTTCTCTACTAATCTTTCTCATCTCAGTAAATTCCTAAACATGTCACCCAGTTATTTTAATTTGAATTCCTTCCACTCATTACCATCCATATTCATACATATATGTTACTTGTTGGTGGCAAATTCTTGTGCCTCAATTTAAAATACATGTCATAAATTCTTTTCTCCTTAATTACACTCCCACCACCTTAGTCATCATTTTCCATTTAGAATATGGCACAGGCCTGCTCAGAAGTTTGTCTTTTCCTTTTTCTCCTCTGATTCACTGTCCCTAGGATCATCAAACTGACCTTTGAGAATATGGTAATGCAATGTACCTCAGCTACCTGAAATTCTCCAGTGACTCCCATTTGTACTTATAATGTCCAAGCTCTTTCCCATGCCCTACAGAGCCCTTAATGATTTGACCCTTGTGTCTCTCTTCAACTGTACCTCATGCCTTTCCCTCTGTCCAGAGCATTCCTGCACAGAGGCTTTCTGACAGTTGATACAATACATCAAGTATAAAACCTGATTTCATAAAATTACACTATCCAAGTAGGCAATGCATTTTCAATGCCTCTACCATTTCTTGCTGCAATGAAACAGCAAAGCACTTTGGAATCAGCCGAGTTCTTAACCTTTGGAAATGCACCTTGCTTTTCACATTAGAATAGTCTCTTGAGCACCACTTGAGGCTCACTGTAGTCTCAATTTCTGGGACCAAACTTGACCTTAAACAAGGAAGTTAGCCATCTCACATTCTTCCCTCAATCTTAACCATTGTTACTCTTTCAAAAATTAAGCTGTTTGATTTCTTTTTTTTTTTTTTTTTTTTTTTAAT
>PITA01024353.1:0-26408 GCA_004023965.1 Spilogale gracilis
TTCAAGACACGTCTCCAAAGGCAAAGGAGACAAAAGCGAAAATGAACTTCTGGGACTTCATCAAAATAAAAAGCTTCTGTACAGCAAAGGAAACAATCAACAAAACAAAGAGGCAACCCACAGAACGGGAGAAGATATTTGCAAATGACACTACAGACAAAGGGCTGGTATCCAAGATCTATAAAGAACTACTCAAACTTAACACCCAAAAAGAAGATGAACACATCAAAAAATGGGCAAGAGACATGAAGAGGCACTTCTCCATAGAAGATATACAAACGGCTAACAGACACATGAAAAAATGTTCAGCGTCACTAGCTATCAGGGAAATTCAAATCAAAACCACACTGAGATACCACCTTACACCAGTCAGAATGGCCAAAATTAACAAGTCAGGAAGCAACAAGTGTTGGAGAGGCTGCGGAGAAAGGGGAACCCTCTTACACTGTTGGTGGGAATGTAAACTGGTACAGCCGCTTTGGAAAACAGTGTGGAGATTCCTTAAGAAATTAAAAATAGAGCTACCCAAGACCCTGCAATTGCACTACTGGGCATTTACCCCAAAGATACAGATGTAATGAAAAGAAGGGTCATATGTACCCCAATGTTCATCATAGCAATGGCCACAATCGCCAAACTGTGGAAAGAGCCAAGGTGCCCATCAACAGATGAATGGATAAAGAAGATGTGGTACATATGTACAATGGAATACTATGCCTCCATCAGAAAGGATGAATATCCAACTTTTGTAGCAATATGGACTGGACTGGAAGAGATTATGCTGAGTGAAATAAGCCAAGTAGAGAAAGTCAAGTATCACATGGTTTTACTTACTTGCGGTGCATGAGGGTAACCTGGAGGACAGTGGGAGAAGGAAAGTAAATGGGAACTAGGGTAATCCAGGGAGGGAAATGAAATAACAGAGACTTTGGACACAGAAACAAACTGAGGGGCTTGGAGGGAGGGGGGTGGACGGATGGGAGAGCCTGGTGGTGGGTACTGGGGGCACCTATTGCATGGAGCACTGGGTGTGGGGCATGGGGAATGAATCTTGAAACACTGGGGGAAAAAAATTAACTAACAATAATAAAAAAAAAGAAATGCATTTTATGTCATTTCTCTGTACCCACACTGGGAGACACACAAGTAAAGCAAAAAATGTCATGCAACCATAGTAACAAGAGTTTGTTATATGTGATTCATTTTTTGTTCTTTTTCATTTGTTTGAAGTGCTGGTCTATTTTTATGAGTCATTAATGTGCTAACAGCCACAGTTGGAAAAGCATGCATCCCATGGAGGAGACTGATGGCCAAGAGTCCTCCAGGAACTCTAAGGAGGGGCAGCTGAGCCTGCTGTGGGAGAAGCCAGGGAGGACCTCTCAGAGGAGGTGATGCCTATGGCATGTGCCGGCAAACAAAGAAAGAAATGGAGACTGTGCTTTCTTGTGGAAGGGAGAAAGGGAGGAAGGGAGGGAGGGAGGAAGGGTGGGTCCTCGTTTTTTTGAGCTCTCATGGGATGTCTTATGGCCCTGCAGCCCTCATGACTGTGATTCTAGCTCTGCAAAGCACATGACGCCATGTTTGTGTGGGCCGCGGAGCCTTCTGACCTCAGAAAAGCCCATTTTCCATTGTTTGTCAAACTGAATCTCTTGGTCCCACCTGTGGCGCCCCATGCCGGCTGACTGGCCGCAGTTCCATCCCCCAGAAATTACTGCATTTCATCAAGGAGGGCCTGTGATGAGCCTTTATGGAGGGTCTTTTCCTGCACAGCAGTGCCCCATCCCAACACTCTTCACTCTCCTCACTCAGACATATAAAGCATCCGGTCCCCTGCCCCTCTCCCCCACCAACACTGCAATGTCTGGCCACTGCCTGGGGCTGGGACAGGCTGCGCTCAGCAAGCGTGAGCTCACCGGTGGGTGTGAGCCTGCTGCGCTGGCTGGCGGGGAGGACGTGGACTCGGGCCCACGCTCCCAGGCCCCTGCTGCCGCCCTGCGGGGGAAGCCTACGGCCAGGGTCAAGGGGGCTTAAGGGCGGCTTAGGCTTAGGCCAGATGAACCACACAGTGAATTACAACCCAGAAGCTCTCCAGTTCTGTGATTTAGAGGTGAATACTGCCTCCCACTAAGTTCAAGACTCAGATATACCCAAAGATGGACACAACTAGTTTCCCTGGAGCACAAGGAATCCCGGGGCTTCACATCCTGGTGCTACGTACTGGGAAAGTGAAAGCATAAGATGATCAAGATCAGAATCAAAATGCCTTTCTCCCACCCTTTCTCCACCAAGCCCTGTAGACCACAGGTTACCTTTTCATACCTCTCTCCTTGCAAGCTTTTTAAAGTTGCCAGGCGACCCCGGTTTCATTTAAAGAAGAGCCCACCAGCACAGTTATACTACTAATAAATATAATGCCAGAATTTAATGGCCCCTTTTTAAGTTTACAGAGTGCTTTCTATACCTGACCGTGTTGGTTTTTCTCAGTGCGCCTCTGAGACAGGCATGAAAAACACCACACTCATAGATAAGGACACTGAGACTCGCAAAGTTACGCAGACGCAGACCATCTGATTCTCAGCCAGTGCTTCTCCTGTGCTCTCCACCACCTTCCCGCGCTTTCTGCATGATTATCCCAGAGCGTCCAGGAGAGGACTCTGTTCACTACTGCTAATGTCCTGCTCCCCCGCTACGGGAAGCTCCACTGGGCCAGGGGGTGTTCTAGAAGATGCGCCAGCATCCGGGTCAGCTCCCGCCCTGCCCTTCCGGCTGCGCTCTGGAGGTGCCGGCCTCTCCGGCCGAGTCTCCCCACGCCAGGCAAGGGCCTGCGCCGTCTTTCCCGTTCTCAGAATCCACGCATCAAGAGATTCTGCAAAATGCCTCACCCCCTTCGTACTCAGTACATGACAGTTCTGACAGTTCTCTAGTGAAACAGTGACTGGGAATTCTATTGAGGTAAAAAAGGTTTTCTTTGGAAACCGTAAAGACATTCTAAGACTGGCTTCCAAAACTGACGGTATAACATAGGGCAACGAACACAAGGCTCCTGGAATTCCTGCAGCAGTCCTTGAGTGAAGCGAGTGCCGCTGGCCTGTCATCAAAACTCCCATCTGAAGAAGCTTTAATGAGGACACGTCTGTTAAATTCCAGCCTCCCGTTTCTGGCTGAGAGACAGGAGTAATATCATCACCTCACATTTGTACGGCACTTTCTAATTTTTCAAAGCACTTTATTTTTATGCCCGTGACAAAATCCAGAAGTTGGGCAAAGTAATATTCGGAATCTCATCTTACAGATGAGTAAATCGATGATCAGAGAAGTTAAGAGATTTACCCAAGACCACACAGCTTGTAAGCAACACAACCAAGCTCATGACCTCCCAGACTGGTGCTTTCAGGCCCAAATGCTGCCTCTGGTGTCCCCCGACGCTGGCTGCTCTGCCCAGCCAGCCCTGGGCTCAGCACGCTGTGACCTTCTGCCTCACCGGGCCCCTGACACGGGTGGGCCACACTCACCAAGTAGCCAGCCCGGGAGCACTTTGCCTGGGGATCCTGCCATCAGCAAAGATCAGTGAGCTAGCATGAGAGTTAGCTTTTTCTCTTTTTGAAAAAACGAATAATCCCAAGACAGTGTCCTCAACCTGTGTTGTCTCTGTCTAAACATACACACCTCAGCCAAAGCAGCAGTCCATGAACTTGCCATTCTTTGAAGAGCACACTCTCAAGTATGAGGAAAGACAACCAACTGAAGCCTTACCATCACCATTCTAAAGTGTTCTCCTCTAAACACAGCCAGAGAAAGAATTCATTACTATACTCTCACTTTTGACGGCCACATCAAAGAAGCCAAAACAATTCAAAAATAATGGCTTAGGAGAAAAAAATGTCCTACCACACAACGGGCCGCTGGGAAGAAATGGGAAATTGTGAGTGAAAGGGGTACGTCTCCTTGGCTCGATTGCATCCCTGCCTCCTGGAGGGTCAACGTCCCCAGGGCAGCACCCTGGATGATCTCAGGTCTCAGAAAATGGCCAGCAGGCTGCTGTCCCCCCACACCCCTAGTTCATACGTTCAGTCAACAACTACATCCTGACCTCTATTATGTGCTGTTTTAGGTGTTGAGTGTTACGCAGACAACTAGACGGACACAAGCCCTTTCCTCCCACAGCTCGCCCGGCATCATTACTTTAAACGAATTCTCCCTTAGATTGTCAGAGTCTTGAGAAATGCCGCCAAAAAGCTGGGGACCAGATGTCCTGAGCATGTGAACTCAGTAGGCTTTCATACACACATAAAAGGGATCAGTGGGAGGGAAAAAAAAAGATATGTGAACCAGTGTCTCAAGGGCATATAGGTCCTTGCTTGCAGTAACAGCCCTGGGGGATTTTAGAAGATTCCAGAAAAGGGAAACTATAAGTTAACTGATGCCTCATTTTCCATCCCCTCTGATGGTTCAGTCCATTATGGGAAAAGATTCTCTCCCCACAGCCTGGCTACTCAAAGGGTATCAGCCACATGGCCACCTGAATCAGCCACATGGCCACCACCCGGGGGCTCATTAGAAATGCCAGATTCATAAATCCGAATCTGACTTTATTAACAAGATCCATAGGTGACCCCTGTCTAAGTTAAAATTTGAGAAGCCCTGCTCTAGGTGGGAATCCTTGATTCTCATAAATTATGCAAATCTCAATTGAAAAAAAGAAATACTTTTTCAGATTATTTCTGATCTCATTCACCATCTATATATAATTATTGGAGTCTTAGAAAGTCTCACATATCTAGAATATGAGTCTGAAAGCATTTTGTTAAAAACTGTTTCCTTCTTTGTGTTTATTCTGTCAAGAGAACTCCCCAGCATCAAGTATTTCTTCTTCTATTTTTTTTTTTAAAGATCAAACACTCACACTTACTAAAACCCAAGTAGAGCCCCTCGAGCAGTTCTGCCTCCCCGCTTCTAAGAGAATACCAGAGGTTTTCTGGGTGGCAAATGCTACAAAAAAAAAGAACACAGGTTTAGGTCTGCCACAGAAAAGAATTTATGTCTTTAGATAAATCTTTTAACTGTAACTTTTAATTCTGAGACCCAAGTCCCCTTGACTATAGATGCATCACATTAGGTGACCCTTAAGGTCATTTCTGGCCCAGAGTCCAGGAAAGTTAAGTGAGATCTTTTCTCATTTCCTGAGTAACAACAATTTGTGGTAGAACAGGGACTACAAAGACTATTTCAAAATTAAATAAATACAAAGAAGAGACTAAAGTTTCCAAGGAGTGGGCTAGAAGACTTCCACGGTTTGTACTGAGATGCCCCAGCCGTGGTGCTCCAGCTTCCCTAACCCGACCACTTTCTCCTGCTTCTCAAACCAGGAAAAACGGCAGATGTGCACGTGACCCCTTCCCACTGGGTCCCCTGGGTCACTGGTTATTCCTGAGTCACCCGGACCAGGAATGACTTCTTCTCTGTGCATGTCTGCATGGGACCCTGTGGCAACTACAGTCCTGCTCCCCGTGTGGGGGGAAGTGCTGCCCGGATGCCCGTGCCAGGCTGGCTCGGCCACACTTCCAAGAGACCCAACAGCCCAGGCAGTAAGGCGAGAGGCAGCAGCTCACCGGGTCATGCTGGAAACACAGGGACTGGGCAACTGCGAACCTAAGGGACACTCCTCCAAGTCCAAAGAAGGGGAAGGAACAAGTGCCAACGAGTGTGTAGGAACCTCCGTAAAAAACACAACTGAGAATGATCTTGCCTTCGAAAAGGAGAGCGTCATGTGAGAACGTTCAGCTCTAGATAATTAGCATGTTTGAGGTTTAGGGTGCACAACCATCTGTGTCTCGTGGTGACATAAGGTCCAGCGTGGCCAAGAGTGGCACCCACCGCCCCATTATGAAGACACGTACTCTTGAACCACTAATGACGGAGTTCCTCATTTCTCCGAGTGACCTCTGGGAGTGAGGGGCCCCAGGAGTGATGAGCAGCCCTGCCTCCCTTAGGTGAAGCTGCCTAAGAGAAGTCCGGCCCGTGGGTACTGGCCACGCGTGAGCGACAGATGCAGAAACAGAGAGCAGTTCTAACAGGACAGGATGACAGACTCAGCCAGGACACGCCGCCGCCATGCCTCACACACACTCTTGATGACTCCCCACAGAGCAAGCAACCCAGGATGGAGTCAGGCTGCACTCCCGCCACGGCCCTGTCAAGTCTGTCCCCGGGAGATTCCCAGGACAGCAAGAGCGCCGTGCCCACACTCACACGTGCAACAGCAGCTGGTGCCCTTATGCCCCCTCCTGTCATAGAGAATTTGGCAGAGCAAGCTTGAAATCTTTCTGTCCATCCCTGAAGCCTCCCAGAGCCACAGAGACCACCCCACTTACCTATGCACCTCCGGAGGCTCCCTCTGGATCTTGGAGCTGGCCTCCATCACCTCCTTGGCCACTTTACCGCTGCAAAAGAAAAACACAGTGTCTATGCGCACGCTCAGAGCACAAGGGGAGGCGTGTGTGCGTATTTTTTTTTTTTAAACTTCACAATAGGCTGATCAGCTCTAGAAATCCATACCTTCTCTTCCTCTATCAGAGAAGTTACTGTGGAATTTGCAGGGGGCCCGTGGGCATCAGACACGTGTGGAGTGGAAAGGGAGGACCAAAACAGGCGTACGAGCCAAAGGGCACTGACTTATCAACAAAATATTAAACAGGCAAATGGGCGCCCCCACCCCAACCCCCACCGAAAGGAAACCACAAGTACCCACCTATATCGAAATCTACTTCCTTTAAAAAATATCTTGCTGCTTGACACGGTCTTGATCTGACTGGATTTCGCATACCTGTAAGAAGAAGGGAAACAGAGGTGGTGACACTGCCAAGTCTGAGTGACACATGCTATAAAGTGTGGTGATTGGATATTTTTGAGAACTAAAAATAAATTTTTTGAGAAATACATGCTACAGCAGGATTTCATGTGTGCGCAGACACCTGACAGAGAAGTTTCTCTAAAAAATACTTTCACTACATATGTTACACTCTGCTGTCTCTTTTTTCTTTTTTAAAGTAGCTCGATGCCCAACGTGGGGCTTGATGTCAAGACCCTGAGATCGAGAGTCACATGCTCTATCAGCTGAGCCTGACATGTGCCCCCTTTCTGCTTTATCTAAATACTGGTGATGGCCCACACATTTAGTTTCAGAATCCGTTACTGGGTCACAACCTGCACAAAGGACCAGGCAACGCTGATGATCAAAAGGGATTCCTTCCCACTATCCATTTGAAAGATATGGAGAGATGGATTATGTCACATAGTGTCAAGTTCTGGGTTGGGGGGGGCACTTCTGTGCCCAGGTCACCAAGCAGCCACCTGCTGTGTGCTGGCCTAAAGAGACCACAGGGCTCATGTCATCAGGATGTGGTCACTGCCTAGAGTATTCTCCGGTGAGGTCACCATGACCCAGTGCCCTTTCAAGGAACCTAGGCTGGGAGATGACTAAGACACACACGGAAGGAGAAACCTGGCCAAGCACTGATGGGGCAGCTCTGAGCGCACCCGTAACCACCAAAACCACAGCACTCTGGGAAACCGCACACGTGGGCTGCCCGCAGGCTATGCAAAGGCACTAAACCACTGCAGCGGCTCAGGTTGCCTCTCGGCAATCACTTGAAGCCTTGTGCAACTAAACCCAAGACATAAAGAATGGCCTCCAAGAGTTCAGCATCATTGAAAATGTTGAGAGTCACCAATCTTCATAGAAAAACCACACAGAATAATACGCTATATAGAATTCCGAATGGAGATGTGCACACAGTCAGGGCTCTGCTTAGAAGCTTCCATGCGGGCAGTGGTCCCAGCACTGGGCATCTCGGAAGTCTTGTCTCATTTGTTTAGCAATTGCTAATCAAATGTCAAGTCTGCCTCCACCTCCCCCGCCTTCCCCGTCTCCCGCCCATGTTCAGGGAAGACACATGGCCTCTGCATTCACGGAGTATAAAGTCTAGAAGGGAAATGAATCCCAATCTAAAAACCAGACACATAAATGAAGAACTATAAATTGCAGTGGGAGGCATGAGGGAAAAGATGAGATGAGAGCACAGGAGGAGGAGACTAATCCAGCCTGGGGGCCATGGGTCTGCGCTGAGATCTGAGATCAGGGGATGGGAAAGCGTTTACCCTGCAGGTGGTGGGCCGTGTTCTGGGGGGCAGACTCAGCAGGCACAAAGCCTGGAGAGCTTGAGCATTGCAGGAACTGAAAAGATCTGACGGGCAAGTCCCCATGTTATTATTATTCTAATTACAAGCCCAAACCCATACATTTTCCCCCCTAATTTAGCAGGGCTGACCTTAAGCTGTCCTAGTGAAGGATTTTGGCCTTTGTCCTTAGAACAATAGAAAGCCATAGAAACACTCTTTTGCAAAGAAACCCCTTCTCCCTTTCCATTTTTGCAAACGGCCTGAGCCAATAGAGAAGGGCAAGCAGGGAGAATGAGACAGAAGCAGAGGGGGTACAGACTTGTGAGGGGTGAGGGATTCCCGTTACTAGGCAGGGCCTGGAGAAGAGGGTGTGGGAGGCCTTAAGGACAGGCAGAAGCATATGAGATCCACGTGGGGTGAGGGGAGCGCCACCTGACGCCTAGAACAGGCATGGCCGGCTGCTGGCCAGAGCTGGGCTAGCAGATCACATGCAGTGGAGAGGATAAAAATCCCTAGCAAGCCGCACTAACATGGGGCAGGAGCCCCACGGTGCCGTCTTCCTCCAGCAAGGACAGCCCTCGCCAGGTGCGCCTGCCACACACACAGCCCCAAAAGCTAGAAGCCTGACAAGTTACCTACAGGAGCCTGAGAAAAGGGAGATCTTCATCTCCTCCCCATCTTCTTGGCAGGGTTTGCTCCCAAGCCTCAGAGGTAGGAGGCAGAGAAATCTTCAAAGAAGTTTCTGCCTTTAGGGGTGCTTGGGTGGCTCAATCTGCCTTCAGCTCAGGTCATGATCCCAGGACCCTGGGATCGAGGCCGCTCTGGCTCCCTCCTCCTCACTGGGGTGCCTGCTTCTCCCTCTTCCTGCCTCACTTCCCCTGCTTGTGTGTCACATGTGAGCCCTCTCCGTCTGTGTCAAATAACTAAATAAAATCTTAAAAAAGAAAAAAAGCGTCTGCCTTAAAAATGTTTGTTATTACTGCTCTAGGTTCTAAGATCCTTGGGGCAAAGCCGTCCACTAAGAAGGTAAAGAGCCTGAGTTGCAGTTTTTAACCCATGAAAGGAATGTAACATTGTGCCAACTCTACCTCGATAAAAACATTAATGAATGAAAAAAGAAAAAGAGCCTTAACTGGAGTTTTCAAATGCAACTCGGTGCCCAGGTTATAGAAGATACCAGAAGCCCAAAGAGCTGTGGCAAGCCCTGCAGTTCTAGGGAGACTCTTGTGGGGAGAGAATGCGTCTGCGCTTTTCACTGGTTGGCCTGAGCTCCGCTCCCCAAGGCCCTCAGAGGAGGCCCCTGCCTCTCACACCCAAGCAGCGTCCTGGTGGGAGGCCCCAGAGCTCGCTGCCTCCGCCCAAAGCCTCAGAAGACACATCTCAAAGAGACAGCGAAAGGCCTGCCTGCTCAGGACATGAGGAGTGGAAACAGCGCTGGCTTCTTTCTGGACCCTGATTGTCCTTGAGGAACATTCGCGTCCTGTCATTTGTTCAGAGACACTCTCCAGAGGGTGTGACCGCCAACTCGCCACCCTCCCGCACACGCAGGCGTCCACCCCATCAGGTCTGGGTTGACAGCTCCAGTGGACTTTCCACAGGGGAGTTTATCTGGAGAACTTGAACAGCCCTGGGAAATGGGAAGGGCAGGAGGGCGCAGGGAGATGGGGAGGGGAAAAGGAAGTGGCTGGGGGATAGGACAGGCCTCCAGTTGTTCCTAAACCGGCCATATGCCAGCAGTATCCGGAACTGGGGTTAAAATACCGGTGCCCAGGCACCTCCTCCCCAACAACCACAGCTCCTCTATTTTTATTTTTATTTTTTTACCTGCGAGGCTTTGCCTATACTTCTGTTTGAGGAAAAGAGTTCTGTGAATAAAAAAGGATCTGAAAAAGATTGTCCAAGCCATCATTCTCCTGATCCTTGTCAGTCAAAGCCCAGGGGGTTCAGAGACTCAGCATTGTCAGAGACAAGAGTCTAATGAGCAGAATTCAGGTTGAGAGAAGACAGAGCAAAGGCCGCCTGGATGAGCTCCAGGGACCAGCTGATACCCTGGGCAGGGTTGGCCTGGGCTCCTGACCCTCACTGGTGTCCCTCACCACCATTCTTCCAATCAGCAAGTGTGTCTCAAAGAGGAGAAGCTGGAGCTCAGAGGGAAGATATTAAATTTGAAGCTCCCTTGAAACCTGGGAGCTTTATGGATGGCTTCTGAAGTCCTGTCCAGTCCTGACTTTCCATGACCCTAGCCTCTGCCCACATTCCTCCCACAAGTCCTTGGCTCTCATGTCTGATGCTGAAGGCTTCTTACTACAAGCACCCATGACTCTCTGCCAAAGCTTTCTTTCCCTGGTGGCGAGAGCACAGTCAGCTCGCATTCAGAGTAAGCCACAGAGTATTAACTCTCACCTTGGAAGTGAAGATTAACTCTTTCCTCTCAACCAAAATGAACGGGGGGCCGGGGGGGGTGGGGGGAGTAGACAAATAGCCCAGGCCCTTTGCTGGTCACTGAGAGAACTCCAGGGCAAGTTCTACAGCCTGACAGAGTCCCCAGCAGAGCTGAGCACAGCTCCCCTCGGGAGTGACCTGATGGATAACATGTCCTGTGTTGCTTGCTGCCCCACCTCCCCTCCCTACCCCCGCACAGGTATGTCCAGAAACCACATCCCAAAGTAACTACTTACACTCAACTCTTCCCAAGGTCTGCTTCTGAGGGGGTCACCCAACCAAAAACAGATTCTGTGTCATGTTGAATGGAAATAGTAATGCAAAAAAAAAAAAAAAGGAACCCATTGCAACTCTGCGGGCATCACCCCACATGGAGCTCAGGCATGGCTGGGCATCGCCCCGCAAAATGCACCAAATTTACAATTCCCTTAAATATGATGAAAGGAACTGATATTAAAAGAAATGAATACGCAGCTATTTGCAAACCATGAGTGGTTCCATGGATGCTTTCACAACCTGTGATTAAATGAATAAAAGCTACCTACTTATAAAAGGCCTGGTTCTCCACCCCACACTTCCAAAGATGTTTGCAGGCCGCTGGTGTCGAAGTATGGAAGGCCAACATGGCTTTCTTCTAATAAAAAAGACAAAACAAGAAAGGGCATGTGAAATAAAGTTTATCTTTTTCAAGTATTTACCAATTTGTGTCCCCCCACCTGAACAGATTAAAAGTACCGTAGGCATTACTATGGTCTTACAGGTGCTGTTGCATCGTGCCCCGCCCCCACCCACTCCCACCCTTTGCAGGCATCACGAGTCTAGCTGGGCCCCGTTTCTAACAAGAACCAGTCTCACAATCCTTCTCGACCACCCAGGAATCACCCACCTCTCCATTGTTCTTGGATTCCTTTAAAAACTTATTTGCCACCACTGAGTAACTGATGCTTGTTTTGAAAACTACTCCAGAAAATCTGCCTATTTCCAGACCTAGCCCTGAGGTGACAAGTTTCCATGATGACCTCCTCTCAGATGCATTCCCTCATGAACCCAACCCACATCTGGTAGCTGCAGACGCCTGGGACGTCTACACTAGACTCTCTTCACAAAATTCTCACCAGCAGTGGTTGGATAGCTAACCTTGGAAGGTTCATCGCATGTTTCATAAATCAATACTTTCCTTTTTTTCATTCAAATTCCAGGTAGTTAACACACCATGAAATACCAGTTTCAAGAGGAGGTTCCATTTTCTATCCCAATGCATTCTTCACACAACGGTATAGGGTCAAGCATTGCTCACCAGCTTTGTTCTTTTAAGAAAGTTTTTATTTAAATTCAATTTCAAGTAAACGAAGAGGGTACTGGTAGTTTCAGAGGTAGACTTTACTGCTTCATCGGTTGCCTCTAACACCTAGTGTTCATTACATCGTGTGCCTCCTGAATGCCCATCACCCAGCTGTCCCGTCCCCCGACTCGCCTCCAGCAGCCCTCAGTTTATTCCCTGTAGTTAAGAGTCTCTTATGGTTTGCCTCCCTCTCAAGTTTCATTTTACTTTATTTTTCCTCCCCTTCCCCTACGTTCATCTGTTTTGTTTCCTAAATTTTCCACATATGACTTTGTTCTTCAATGGGCAAACCCGCTATTTATCTCTAAAATGTTCAGGAGACAGCTCCCATTACCATTGTAAATTTCAAAGTGGTGGTGTTCTGGGACTACAATACTGAAGGTACGTTTTAGGCTTGTGTCCCTCCCGTGTGCATACACGCACGCACACACACACAATAGAAAAAACAGTCAGAAAAAACAGTCACTGACCTCCTTCTGGGTGCCAATCACATAAAACGTCTTCCCTTCAAACTTCAATTTGCAGACATCTGGCCTAAGAAAAGAAAATCTTTTTGGGTGAGAACTTTAAAAAAAAAAAAAAAAAAGCAGCAGCCAACCGAGGTACCTGGGTTTCCCATGGGAAGCTGGCTGACTCACAAACACCAAGTCGGCTGCGATGCAACAAGATATTATAAGATATTATCTTATCATCAGTGAAGGACTAATGAGCAGTGAAAAGCCCCCACGTGAATTATACAGCAGTTTTCTTCCCAAGAGAGGATCCGGAAGCAGCTCAGAATTATTTCTTCCATTTTTTTTTTTTTTTTAACAGTCAAGCTGTGTCTTTCTCCCAAGGAGCTCCGGAGGTCTCGTGAACATTAACGACCAAACAATATTCACTGGCCAGCCCGCTTGGCAAGGTAGGAAGAATGTGGTTATTTCAGGTTCTGGTAATGAAAGGATGTGGATTCACAGTATGGTCTCCCTCACCCTTTCACATCCATCTTTAAGAAACACACACACCAGGCTGTGAAATTTTCATTTCTGCTCTCCCTGCTCACGAGAGAAGAGTTTTGGCTAAGTGTTGAGATGCTCAAAATTGTGAAGACAGCTTGACACATGGTAGTCAAAAGAGGGACTTTGGATTTTTATCTTAAGGAGCTGCTCAATTAAAATCTGCCTGAAATGGGGACCCTCGGTCACCTCCTTGGTGAACAGATATGTGCAAAGAGAGGAGACAATTCTATTTTTATTTCTTTGATCTAATTTCTAGGCGAGTGATTTGTGCACTTCTGTTTTATCCTGAGGGAAAAAGAACAGTGTAGCCACATTAAGCTGTTCGAATTTAAGAGAGGATTTGCAACAGTAACACAGCTCAGTGGGTGTTAAAAAACAAAAAACAAAACTAGGATTAATGTGGGAATGAAATTTGTTTTGGTAACATGTCCACAACTAACTGTGGGCAGAGGTTGAAAAGGGGTGGAGATGACATCAGCACTCCACCAGGAGGGACCCCATGATGTAGAACCAGAAATAAATGGTCCAGGGATTGTCCTTCTCAACCTTCAGTGGACCCAGAAAGAAACAGAAGCCCAAGGGGAAGAGACTTGCAAACAATCTGCACTTGAGACATGTCAGGTTCTCCCCTACTTCCCAGCTCAAGCAGTTCAGAAACCTAAGGTTCGAACCACTTCCATGGTCCTAGGGTAGGATGGGAGAAGTCCCCAAATTATCCATGCTTCCCGAAGTCAACAAGAATCCCTAAGGAGCTCATTCTGGAATGGCCTGAAGGGTGATTAATACCCTTCTTTCCAAGGTGTGGAAAGCGCAGGGAAGAACACTGGTCACCCCACCAGACTACACGTCCACAAGATGTCAGAGTTTATGAATCTCACCGCTTGCAACATGGTTGCATTTGCTTCTCCCCCAATTCCCTTCCTCCCTGTAAGGCAGCCAGATGTGATGGGCTCCCGTCTTACAACTGGGAACACGGAGACTCAGAAAAGCCAACTGAAGAAGAGTTTTGAGAATGCTCATTGTAGAGAAAGAACAAGTGGGAGCACAGGGGAGGGGAGTATGAGGTGAACGAAAGGTAATGGTAGGTCAAGAAAGAGAAAGATGAAATCCAGGACCTCAGAAAAAAAGAGTAGAATGTGTAGGACTGGGGTGGATATTAGCTGGCTGATGCTAGCCCAACAGAGAAGAATTGAAAGGGAGGACGGGGTGCCAAGAGGACAGTGCACGAGTAGGCGTTGACAAAGAGGTGCCGGAAATCCTGAAGCAAACAGACCCACGAAACTGAGGTTCAGGTAAATGCAAGAGCATGTCAAACCCACGACAGATGGTGGATGCCCACTGGCCCCTCAGGAAGTTCAGGCTGCAGGGGGGAGCCCACCACTCAGTGAGACATGATGGGGGGGGGGAGCTAACAAACCTGTCAGGGGCCATCAGGAAGGAAACTGAATCAGGCTGAAGGGGTGAACAAGACTGAGCCTTTACAACATTCCGCATATGCTCAGCCTTCTCGGCCTTTGCCCAAACCACCTCCTCCTTGATGGGACACCAAGGGCCCTACTGCTCAATCTACCTGCTCCATCCTCCCACTTCTGTAGTGGCATGACTCAGGCTTTTTGCTTCCTCAAGGTGACAAGTTCATGCAGATTAAGTCCCCCCCAGCCCCAAGGCGGGGGCTTGATTTGACCAGTCCAATCATGGAGCTCCCACTTTTCCCTGAGGGACTGGGGTAAGTAGATGGGTGTGACCCAATCCTGCCCTATTAGATATACTTCTGTAAAACAAGTCCTCCTTGTTTTAATAGACACGTGGCAGGGGAAGTTCTCCCCAGCCTCTGGTGTTGCTCTGTGAAGATGGGACGGACAGAGCTGCTTGCAGGGTCATCTTACAAGTGTGAGCCTGGGGACCAAAGCCACTACCCTGGGATGACGGAGAAGAAAGTGGAGACCCAGGTCCTTCACAATGTTGTCAAGCAGTTAAGTTAAGGATCATGGAAATGCCCAACCTCCGGAACATTTGCTATGTGAAATAATCAGTCCTCTTATTTGTAAGCTGCTGTGAGCAGACACCCCTGTTGCTTCAGGCCACAAGCATCTTCACTGATACAGTGGGTGACATAGGACGTGTCTGCAGCAAGGAGTCAACAGAAGACAATGGAGAGGAGGGAACAGGAGAAGAGGGCTCTGAGTCATTCAAGGCAACTGTCCCTTCACCCTGCCCTACCCCAGGTCACCCCTCTGGCCAGATCAGTGGCTGCTGGTGAGGAAACACTAGACACCTTCTCTTTGGAGACAGAGGTCCTGAGCCCAAGACATACCTCCGGTCTCCTGAGGTCTAGAGCAACCTAGGTTGGCTTTTATTTATAGATGAATAATCCCTTAATAATGAAGCTTCACAGCAAAGAAATGAATACTCGGCATTCTACTGGACATTTCCAAGCAAAAAAAGAATCAAAGGCTGAGAAAGAAAAGCAAGATTAAGAAAAATGGTAAGCTAGTTTCCCAAAGCAGTCCTTACCATTTTATCAAATGGATTCGCTTATTTCCCTGGAATACCACAAAGCCTGCTGCAGTGAATCCTAAAAATGTTGTTGTGCCTGTTGAATCCTAAAAGAGAGAGAGAGAGAGAGAGAGAGAGAGAGAGAGAGAGAGAGAGAGAGAGAGAAACATCTGGATTGAGAAATATAAAATATATGACAAATGGTAACCCCATTCATCTTTCCCCTAGATTAAATTCAGGTTAATTCCATTGATCATGGCAATAAACTAAGTTTCTGAGATAGGACTTCCAAGGATAGTGCTTCTAAAATCTGGGGAAGATCCAGGAATCTGTAGCTTTTTCCTTGAAGGAACAGATGTTCTACCTCTCCAGGAACATCCTGGGAAAATGAGATTAGTCCCAAAGCACTATGTCTATTTCCAGTTGTGTCCTGGGGCCACCCAAGTTTTCAGATCTGTCCTGTAATGTGGGCAAACTGCACTCAGTCATCAGTAGCCCTAAAATCAAAGATGCTATGAAACCAAAGCCCTAATTAAACTTGATTAAATTCCACACGAAATTCCTGGTAGTTTTAATGTAAACATATGTCCAGAAACTCCCACTTTGCTTCTCACCTCAACCAGAAAAACTACGCATAGATCAGTAAAAGCAAAGGAATAGGAGCAACGAAAACGAAGTCTATCTCCGAGTAATAAATTACAGATAAAATCTAATTCACTAAAATGGGATAAACTGATTTATACCATTATGGAAGAGGATTCTGGCAAATATGCTAAAATAATTGAGCCTATAAAAATAAAAAAAGCCAATGTGAACAAGTACTATCAGCTCTCTGCATCTGTTGCATGTTGGAATCATCTGGAGAGCCTGGTCTGCTCCCCCACAGATCCTGATGTCATTGGGTGGCAGGAGTAGGAAGCCCCCCAGATACTGCTGATCAGCAGCCCGCGCTAAGAGCTGCAGAACTAGTACTTTATCCAATACTATTAGCTGATCTCATATGGTTAAAGAAATGTTCCAGCAGGACTCAATAACTCACCTTTAAGAGCCCCAGACTTAAAGTAAGGAAAGAAGAAAACCATTTCCATAACACATTTCTGGAAAAGGTGTGCATCATCTTGGGGGCTTGTTTAAAAGGCATATTCCCTGGCTGTACCCTCAATAGCTCTGTGGAGCCCAGGTGATTTTGATACATGCTTGAGAGAAATACTGTCAAATAATACAAGCAAAGGAAACAAAAAAAATGTTCCTAATGTCAAAATATAATTTTAAGAATTTTTTTTCCTTTTCCTTTCCCAATTTTTAAGGTTGCCTTCTTGTTGACAATGGTCTTGAAAATAAATCTGTTGGGGTCCTACAACTTCTCAGGGGTGAACCATCCATTTGATGGATGAAAGAATCATGTATGTTAATTTAGGAAGTGTGGCTACTACTTAGCAATTAGCAAGCAATTAGGAGGCTTGCGATGGAGAAAATCAACCACCAGAACTTGTGACGACGACCTACTGTTGTCCCTTCTAATTAGGGGCAATGAGTCAGCCTGTAGAAATATTCAACACACTAATTAACTCTCTTGTGGGTAAAACAATTGTTTTATGTCAGTCTGCTAGGAGGGACACTCACCTTGCACGGGTGGGGGTCCACCCCATAGGTCTCCAAAGTGTGAGCTTTCAGGAGTAAGTTAAATTCAGCAACTGGTGGGCTCTGACCTCTAGAATCACACAAGAAAAGTTTAGGGTGTTAATACAGAAGATTACAGGAACCTAGAGTCCCTTCATTCAATAAAATAGGATATCCTATACTAAAAAAACCAGAGAGATCCCTGTATAATAGTAATTGGTAACACTGATCACCATTCCTCACCATGAGCTCTTTGCTAAGGAATCGGAGCTCATGCTCCCTGGCTAATTGTTCCACAATAAACTTACATGTACTCTGAGGGCTCCAGTGACCCGCACAGTTAATCAAGGTTATCAAGTGACCAAGAAGTAAAGGCTTGCAAATTCATCTTAATATGAAATAGAACTCAGCATCTGTTCTTTCCTACTCACTTCAAAAGATTATGTAAGGTAAGGAGCATTCCCTCTTGTTCAGGCAATCCTGTCACACTACCAGCAAGCCTGAACAAAGCCATCCACCCAGGAAGAATGGTCAACCATTCCACTGGAAAGCTTTGGACTTTGAAAGGAAATCTCAGCCACTAATCCCAGCTGTGTCCTCCAGGATGGTAAACAAGGTCTTGGCCTCAGCGAAGGGGGGAAAGGGGCTGCAATGGAGAGGACCGTAAAGCATTTTGAGGCTAACTTTCTTTTCTTTTTTTTTTTTTTTTTTTAAAGATTTTATTTATTTGACAGAGAGAAACAAAGCCAGAGAGGGAACACAAGCAGGGGGAGTGAGAGAGGGAGAAGCAGGCTTCCTGCCGAGCAGGGAGCCCGATGTGGGACTCGATCCCGGGTCTCCGGGATCATGACCTGAGCCGAAGGCAGTCGCTTAACCAACTGAGCCACCCAGGCGTCCCGAGGCTAACTTTCAAGGCAGGATCATGCAATATTTCAAAGACTCTGCTTTTGGATACCTGGGTGGTTCAGTTGGTTAAGTGACTGCCTTCTGTTCAGGTCATGATCCCAGAGTCCTGGGATCGAGTCCTACATCAGGCTCCCCGCTCAGCGGGAGTCGGCTTTTTCCTCTGACCTTCCCCCTCTCATGTTCTCTCTCTCAGATAAATAAATTAAATTTAAAAAAAAAAAAAAAAGAAACCACTTTTGACTAAATCCCAAATGTATCTTAAAATCCAAACCATTCCCCAAGGATAAATAGGTAACCCTAACAATCAAGAAGAGTTTGCCAAAGAAAACAAGAGGAATTTGTTTTTATTTCCAACATGTAGAATTATATTGTAGTATTAAATCTATCTCCACCCACGTCTCCCCATAGATGGTTTCCCACCTCTCCCCCTCAAGAGTCATCACGCTCTAAATCAAAACAATATTCCATCTACCTTCTCTCTGAAGCCTTTTAAGATCTTTTCTTTACCCCAAGTGACTAAAATTTTTGCTAGAATGGTCTGTGTCTTTATTTACTTATCATGACTGGCACTGCTGGGACACTTTGAATCCAATGACTTGTATTTTTCCACGGCTGTTTGATACTCCTCTTCCCAGCCTCCATCGTCTCCCCCAACCATTCTTTCTCTCTCCTCTCCTTGGAGAGGCCCAAGTAATGGATCTTGAAACCCCTAGGTCTGTCCTCCATGCCTTATAACCTTTGTTTCATCCTCTAAATCTGTCTTTTCATACTACATCCTGATTTTTTATCAAGATTTTATTTATTTGTAAGAGAGAAAGAGAGAGAGCACAAGGAGTGGCAGGCAGAGGGAAAAGCAGGCTTCCGCTGAGCGAGGATCCCAATGTAGGACTTAACCCCAGAACTGTGGGATCATGACCTGAGCTGAAGGCAGATGCTTAACCGACCCAAGCAGCCCTTTTCTGAATTATTTAATTACAACTTCAAGCTTGCTAATTTATTCCTCAGCTACATGCTTCTCTTCCCATTTCTGAGGGTTTTTTTTTAAATACCAATTAAATATTTCACTTCCAAAATAATATCTATTAGGCTCTTGAAATAGCTGCCTGTACCTATTTCATGCAATAAATTCCTCTAGTTCCTCTGAGGAAGTTCCACTTTGTTTCCTTTAAAGTCCAATCCTATTTGCTCTGTTTATGCTGCTTTCTTGGTGAGGGTCCTTTGGTTTGCTGAGTCAGAGTCTCTCGTTCACGGAACTGATGTTTTCTTAAGTGTTGGGTGGTTCACGGATGGACATTTTTTCATCTGATGTTATCTGTTTAATGCGGTGGCCTTCAGAGGTTTGTAGGGAATGAGTGGGTGCTGGGCATACCATGGGGGAGACTGTGTATCAGAAACTGGATTTTAAACTGAAGGCTGTAATTCTTCTGGGTGTTGCCCACACACACAGTGCCTCCAGCTCAAGCCTGCTGCTGCCCACGAGGAACGAGAGAAAGAGGTCAAAGCTGCCCAACTGAGCCAAATGCAGCTGCCCACTCACATGATGGCGCCCTGTGTGTCTACCGCCTGAGGCGCCCAGAACCACTCCTACCCTGCATATGTGTGTAGCTTGGATTCGCTCCATCTGTTTGCCATCTTCCAGAGACACTGTTGGACTTCTGATCCAAAAATGGTATCCTGGGGGCGCCTGGGTGGCTCAGTTGTTAAGTGTCTGCCTTCGGCTCAGGTCATGATCCCGGAGTCTCAGGATCGAGCCCCGCATCGGGCTCCCTGCTTCGCGGGAAGCCTGCTTCTCCCTCTGTCGCTCCCTCTGCTTGTGTTCCCTCTCTGGCTGTGTTTCTATCAAATGAATAAATAAAATCTTTTTTTAAAAAAATGGTATTCTTTCCTAGATCTGTTTTCTAGTACGTACTTCTTCCATGATCTACAGTGCCTTGGAGAAGGAAGAAGAGGTACCCATCATATGCGCTACCTTTTCCTTTTTTTAAAGAAGAAGAGATGATTTTTGATCCACCCTTTAAAGAACATACTTCAGAGGGATTAACTCAAACACGCTTTAAGAAAATAAAGTCTTTCTAGAGCCTTTCGGACTTTCCTCTTTCCTGGCCTTAGTGCTCTAAAGTTCCACTGCAATTTATATAAAGGCGACATCTTTATTCACCCTGATCAGCGCTCTCCGGGTCCCCTCAATACAATTTCTATCTTTCTCTGATTCTTTCTTCAACTCACAGCCACTGTTATGATATCACTTCTTGATACCATAACAACAGGTTCAAAAAAAAGTCATCAACTGTATTGACGGGAAAGGGATTTTTTTTTTAAAGATTCTATTTATTTGACAGAGAGATCACAAATAGGCGGGGGCAGGGGGGGAGCAGGAAGCAGGTTCCCCACTGAGCAGAGAGCCTGATGTGGGGCTCGATCCAGGACCCTGAGATCATGACCTGAGTGAAGGCAGAGGCTTAAGCCTCTGAGCCACCCAAGTGCCCTGGAAAGGGATTTTTTTGAGTTTTCTCAATACATACAAGAATTTCTCCATAGCTCTCTTAAGTTCTAGGCGTAATATCTTACTTTCACTGAAAGATAAGTGATTAAATCCAAACATTGGGTGTTATTTCCCACCCCGCCACATTCTCTCTCACTCACCAGGGACAAAGCACAGAGCTGAGCTGTCCACACTACTGAGTCGCACCCTCCTTGGTGACGCTCAATGCAGACTTCAGCGTAACGACCCAGATGGGGGCCAAAAGGAACCAGGACCGTAGCCCAAGGGGCCCCAGCCATTGGCTCTCCTCTAGACGAATCTCCCTGCTTGACATAAAAGCACTCCGCTCCGGAGAGCTGGCCATTCCCCCTGATGGTTAAAGTGTCAGCACCTTTGTACAATCCGCACAGTGTTTATTCTTAAAATCCCAGTTTGGTTTTAAAAATCATCCCTCTTTTGCCTTAGTTCTGGGAACAAGTTAATCATGAAAGGTTGTCATTTGGAAGTTCATGTTGGAAGGTGAATGAGTTCCGTTTGCATGGGTGGTCTGACCACATTCCAGTCCTTTGTAAATTCAAGAGGCATCCAGTTTCTAATCATAAACACTCAGCCACAAATGGCAGCAGGTGGGGGGCCACACAGCTCCAGAGGATGTGACATTGTCCCACCTGTCTTTGGGACATCTCATTCATTGGGAAATCTCTGTTCATTGGGACATCTCATTCAGGGTGGGATTGAGCCCCAGTGTGGGAAAAGGTTTCAGTAACATGCACAATCAAGAAAAAAAACTTCTATGTAGAATTTTTTTAACTCCTATAAATCAATAAACAATACAACTTTTAAAATATATATATGAAGATATATACATAGGCACTTCATAAGATATCCAAATATACAACTACGTGAAAATGTACTTAACCTCTTTATGATCAGGAAAGCGCAAATTAAAACTGTAAGAAATCATTTCTCCATCCATTTAAATAGTTAAAATTTAAAACAGAGTACCAAGCGTTCATGAGCATTTGTGGCAAAAGCAACTCTTCTACTGCTGGCAGAGCAGCAGTGTGGTAGAACTATCTGGGAAACTGGCATTAGCTACAACAGTTCAACAGGTTTACCCTATATATGACAATTCCACCAGTAGAGTTCCATTTGCAACAGAAACTTGTACGTGTGGCACCGAGAAATATATGAAATTTTCACAGCTGTGCCATTTGTGGTAGCAAAAAAAGAGAAGACCCAAATGTCTACCAACTGGAGCATGAATATACAATGGAATGCTGTACAGCCACAGAATTAAGTGAGCTAAAGCTACACACAGGATGGATAACTATCACAAAAAATAAAACTGAACAGAAGAGGACAGATATAAATGAGTACACACTGAATGAATTCAGTTTACAGTTTTCAAAAATGAGCAAAACACAACTACCATATTAAAAGTCAAAGATGTGATCACCTTTGGGGAGGAGGGAGAAGGTATATATTGAGAAGGGGCAGAAGAGAAGAGAAGAGAAGAAGTGTCACCAATTCTCTCACTTGGGTGGTAGACACCCACTTGCTTGCTTTGTAATAATTCAACAAGCTTTATATTTGTTTTGTACACTTTTCTAAATTTTCCCAATTTTTAAAAGCTTAACAGAAAAGAAGACAGGACCTCATGTATTGGTGTGAATGTCAGCGCGGCGACCCCACCAGCACACAAGCCATCACTTCCTAGAAAAGCAGAAAATCCACGGCCCTCCAAATTCCACTTAGGTTCATACCTAGGCTAGGAACTCCTTTACACACACTCCCATGAGAATTATTCAAGAAGCCTAGAAATAACCCAAATGCGCATGAGCAGAATGGATACATAAAACGTGACACGTTCGCATCATAGAACATTCGTTACACAGAAGCACAAATGAAGACCTATGGCCATACACATCCATGTGGAAGAGCCTCCAACGCCACACTGATGGGAGCAAGTGAGACACAAGAATAGAGTAGGATTCCATTTAGATGGACGTCCAAACCACGCAAAAACAAAGCAAGGCATTATTTGGTGATCTATATGAAGTACATTTACAAAAGCAGAATAAAGGAATGAATAACCCCAAGTTCACAATAGTGCAGAGGAGGGAAGAAGGTGATCTGGGAGGGACACACAGGACACTTTAGAGCATCTGGTGATATTCTAATTCATAAGCAGAGTCGGGGGTGGGTGTCATGGGTGTGTTTTCAACCATTCTTTAAATTACACATATGTTGTATATACTCATAAATTATATATAAATTATATATATTCAGTGATTAGCAGAGGAATAATTCCTGCCTTTTTAATAAAAAAATTATTGGATAAAATATTGTACAGTCCAAAAACCCTGCTAAGCTCAACAGAATTGGTCAGGAACATCACAGATAGGCATGCACTGTTCCTTGCTACTCAGCTCCACTCTTCGGAGCAATATATGATCGTCCATGTTGTCAAGCAATGTATGTATTCATCACTTGATATTCATAAAGGAGAAATTCTTACCCTCCTTTTGTAGATGAGGATTCTGACACTCAGAAAGGATAAGTAACTTGCTGAAAGTTACTTGGCTAGGGTGCCTGGGTGGCTCAGTTGGTTAAGCGACTGCCTTCGGCTCAGGTCATGATCCTGGAGACCCGAGTTCGAGTCCCACATTGGGCTCTCTGCTCAGCAGGAAACCTGCTTCTCCCTCTCTAACTCCCCCTGCTTGTGTTCCCTCTCTGGCTGTGTTTCTCTCTGTCAAATAAATAAAAAATCTTTAAAAGTTACTTGGCTAGTAAATGCAGAAGTGAGGTTCAAATCCAAGTCGGCTTGGTTCCAAAGCCCTTCTCAGCGCCTGTGCCACCATCACTACCCACATGATATGACCAAAAGCCATGCGCCTGCCCTCTTACATGTGGTGGCGGAGCATATCCACATGACGTGCCTGCCATCAGTTCTTAGGAAGAGCCTACTTCAGCCTGTAAACATTGCCTCTGATCAACGATGAGGTAACCCACCCCCGGGGCCTGACAGTCACACCTTTTGGGAGAGCCGCAGGTCTCAATTTTAATCTAAGTCAGAGATCCCCAGACTAAAGCCCGCAGGCTGAATGACCACAGATAGGTCTTGCACAGCCCATGAGCTAAGATTGCTTTTTCCATTTGTAAATGGTTTAAAACAATCAAACAAAGAATAGCAATGTCATGACCCAGGAAAATTATATGACATTCCAATTTCAGGACCAATACATTCTTATTGGAACATAGCCACACCCATCTATTTGCATATGGTCTACAGATGCCTCATGCTCCACAGGCAAGAATGAGCAGTTGCAACAGAAACCCGGTGTTCTGCGCAGCCTAAAGTATTTATTAAGTGGCCTCGTGTGGAAAAAGGTTGCTGAGCCCTGAGCTAGGAGCTGCACACAGGAATAGAGAAGCACTAAAGCTATAGCTCCTGATTCCATAAAATGAAGACAAAGATCGTACTTACCTTGAAGATGTGGTGTATAGAGGAAGCAGCTGACAGGTGAAGAGCCATTAGACTACCGCCTGGCACAGAGCATGGTCTCTACTCATGCTCAAAATAGCATGTGTTCCCCTGCTAAGCCCACACGTGACTGACATCAGAATTAGGACATTGGGGGAAATGTCAGGAAGCATGTCAAGATACTCATAACAAAATAAAGACCCCTCTTTAAAATAAAAGCCCGCAAACTGTTATCCTTTGCTTTGGGTTTGACTGCAGATCTCCAACAGCTAAGCACTGACAAGACTTCATCGAAGGAGTCACACAGAGAGAAAGGCTAACCGCGGATGGCCAGTGTAGGAAAGGGTTCAAAACCAATGGAGGAAAGGTAGAGGCACCAATAGCACTAGAAACTGAGTCTCCCTGACTCACCGAGGAAGAAACCACTTAATGATCAGGTTTTCAGGAAGACACTAAGGCCAGTTAAACAAATCTTTTTGTTGGCCCCCTCAGACTCCCACTGGATATTTGTTTCTGGCAAAAACTCTTGTCTGGTAATGGAAAATAATGATTCTCTGTCATTTAAATCTTGCATCAGGAGCTGTTCTAAGATTAATAGTGTCTCTACTGAGACATTTAGCTGTAAAGACCAGTGATTAGTTGAATTCTTTAAGAGCTAACCATTCTCTAAAAATATGCTTTTCTAATAAATTAGGTGAGGTCAAGTAATCACATCTCCTCTCTGCTTATCTGGTGTTCTTTTTTCCAAGAGGAATACTCTTATACTGATCCTCCCTTAGCATACCATTACATACATACAAAAACGTACAGCATCCTAAGAATGAGTACAGATCATTGGTGTACATTAACTGTGCATATCCTTAGTGTACATTGATTGAATGAGGTGTGCATCTTGACGACAAGGACCTGGATCGCTTGGAGCAGGGTTGGCAAGAAAGGGTAGACCTAAGCCATTTGGGTCTTTTCACTGCAGAATTAAACTCAACAAAGTAGAACACTCAACCTCAGTAAGGTCTCGCTGTGACTTGTTTGCATCTTTGCTTAGATTTAGCTTAGGTGCAGCTTAACTAGATTTCACTCACCGCTGGCCTCAAATGCTCGAGAATGCTCTCGGAACTTACCCTTCAGCAGGGCTTGGTATCTTAGCACCTATTAGCCTCTGGAGAGTTCTCTTTACTTTACAGCCTTGCTCTCAAATTTTTGAGCTTCAAGGAGTCTCCTCTGCTCTCCAGTTCAGTCACTGGCTCTCAGTATTTCAGAAGGACCTCCCTGTGGTCTTTCCCCTGCTGGTGGCAAGAGCTACCGTACCCTGGCTGAAAGTCTGGGAGTGGCTCGGAGGAATTTCTCTCAGCTCTCGGGCCCTGCCTGACTTCTTCCCTCTTCTCTTGGTGAAGGTCCAGGGCCAAATGGTGATGGGAAAGTGCAACTCACTCTGCAGCTGGAGTCTCTGGATCCCAACAGTTAAGTCAGCCCCCTCATGGCCATCAAAAGCTTGCTGAATATTTGGCTCGTTTCCCTTGACCCCATGGATGGCATACTCCCCCTCCCCCTCCCACATCATCAGAAGTGAAAGCAAGTGCATGTGTCCACTGTCTCAGGAAACACTTCCTGGATTTCAGTAGAGGTTTCTTTGCTCTCAGATTGGTTTCAAAACTATGATTCTGTAGTCTATGTAGCTTGTGTTATCTTATTGTTGGCGGAGATGAATGTCTCAGGCTTTTCTACATCTGAACCAGGAGAGTCTCCAGTCTGTCATTTCTAATTGTTTAGAGAGGAAGAGGATCTCTTACAAACGACTTGGCGACCATTAGAAACCATCCCTACAAGAACACTCGAAGAACCCTACTAACTGGGTAACTGCCATGCTATGAGGGAGACGTGATAATGCCCTGGGGCCAGACAAGGAGAAGACCTGCAGGAGAGCATTCACTAAGGAAGGGATCAGAGCACTGCCCAGGAAAACACAGGCTTCAGGTCAAGAGCTATTGCTTCCTAAATGTAGGGTCTGGGGTAAATTAATTTCTCAGACATCTGGTCCTTACCAGTCCCAGAAGGCGGTCCCAAACTCAATACCAATGAAGGCAGAAGGTGGCCAAGCAGGGATGGCGGCAATCTGGGGAGCAAATGAGTCCCTTATAGAGCACTATAGCTTAGTTCCAGCTGAGTGGTGCCACATAGGGGAAGGCCTAAGGTTACCAAATCTCCTTGGTGCAAGAAAAGCTGGGACTTTCTGTCTCTACTGATTCCATTTGTAAAAAACTTATTTGCTGGGGCACCTGGGTGGCACAGTTGGTTAAGCGACTGCCTTCGGCTCAGGTCATGACCCCGGAGACCTGGGATGGAGTCCCACATCTGGCTCCCTGCTCGGCGGGAAGCCTGCTTCTCCCTCTTTCACTCCCCTTGCTTGTGTTCTCTTTCTTGCTCTCTCTCTCTCTCTCTCTCTCTCTCTCTCTCTCT
>PITA01024354.1:0-26407 GCA_004023965.1 Spilogale gracilis
TAGTTTCATTCTTCTATATGTAGCTGTCCAATTTTCCCAGCACCATTTATTGAAGAGACTGTCCTTTTTCCACTGGATATTTTTTCCTGCTTTGTCAAAGATGATTTGACCATAGATTTGTGGGTCCACATGTGGGCACTCCACTCTGTTCCATTGGTCTATTTCTCTGTTTTTGTGCCAGTACCATGCTGTCTTGGTAATCACAGCTTTGTAATAAAGCCTGAAGTCAGGTAATGAAATGTCCCCAGCTTTGCTTTTATTCTTCAGCAATTCCTTAGTGATTCAGGGTCTTTTTTGGTTCCATATAAATTTTAGGATTGTTTGTTCTAACGTTTTGAAGAATGTTGGTGGAATTTTGATCGGAATGGCATTGAAAGTGCAGATTGCTCTGGGCAGTATAGACATTTTCACAATGTTTATTTTTCCGATCCATGAGCATGGAATGCTCTTCCATCTTTTTGCGTCTTCTTCAATTTCTTTCAGGAGTGTTCTGTAGTTCCTCGAGTACAGATCCTTGACTTCTTTGGTTAGGTTTATTCCTAGGTATCTTATAGTTTTTGGTGCTATAGTAAATGGAATCTATTCTCTGATTTCCCTTTCTATTTTTTTCGTTTTTAGTGTATAAGAATGCAACTGATTTCTGTGCATTGATTTTGTATCCTGCCACATTACCAAATTGTTGTATGAGTTCTAGTAGTTTGGACCTTGCCTTTTGCAATGACATGTATAGAGCTGGAGAGTATTATGTTAAGTGACATAAGTCAGTCAGAGAAATATAAATACCAATTGATTTCACTCATATGTGGAATATAAGAAACAAAACAAATGAACATGGGGAAAAAAGAAAGAGGCAAACAAAGAAACAGACTTTTAAGTATACCAAACAAACTGATAGTTACCAAAGGAGTGATGGATGAGAATATGGGTTAAACATGTGTTGAGGATTAAAGAGTGCATTTGTCCTATAGGCACCCAGTGATGTATGCAATTGTTGAATCACCACATTGCACACTTGAAGCTAATATTACACTGTATGTTAACCGGAATTTAAATTAAAAGTAAGAAAAGAAGGAAGGATATAATATGAATATTAAATATTCAAAAAAAAGAAACAGAAACTGAAACAAAACTGGAAATAAAAGGGAAGAACTATATCTATATATGTATATATAAAATTGTTTTTATACTTGGCTATATTTCATTATTCACTTGAGTTAGCTATCAGGCATATTAAGTGAATAAACTCATTATATTTTTTTAAGGAAAAATTTATCCTATGCCTTTTTTCTAATAGTGTTTCCACTCCTTGCCTACACCTGTTCTTTCTTGTGTTGTTGATTTTAGCCATTTTGACAGGTGTGAAGTAGTATCTCATTGTGGTTTTGATTTGCATTCCCCAGATGATAAGTGATGATCAGAATCTTTTCATGTGCCTGTTGGTCATCTGTATGTCTTCTTTTTATGACTTAAAAACTTCTGTTTATATTCTCTGCCCATTTTTTAATTAGGTTATTTGGTTTCTGAGTGTTGAGTTGTATCAGTTCTTTATATATTTTCATTACTAAGCCTTTATCAGATATGTCATTTGCAAATATCTCCTCCTATTCCAAAGGTTGCCTATTAGTTTTATCGATTTATTTCCTTTACTGAGCAGAAAATTTTAATTTTGGTGTAATCCCCAAAATTTATTTTTGCTTTTGTTTCCCTTGCCTCTGGAGATATATCATGAAGGAAGTCACCATAGCTAATGTCAAAGAACTTACAGCCCATGTTCTCTTCCGGGATTTTTATGGTTTCAATCTCACATTTAGGACTTCAATCCATTTTGCATTTGTGTGTATGGTGTAATGAAGTAGTTCAATTTCTTTATTTTGCATATTGCTGTCTAGTTTACCCAACACCATTTGTTGAAGAGACTGCTTTTCCCCATTGCATATTCTTGCCTCTTTTGTCAAAAATTAATTGACCATATAATCATGGGTTTGTTTCTGGACTTTTTGTGCTGTCCTATTGATGTGTGCGTCTATTTATGTGTCAGTGCCATACTGTTTTTTTTATTAACATATAATGTATTATTTGGTTCAGGAGTACAGATCTGTGAATTATCAGTATTACACATTTCACAGCACTCACCATAGCACACACCCTCCCCACTATCCATAACCCAGCCACCTATCCCTCCCCCCACCCCCCCAGCAACCCTCAGTTGTTTCCTGAGATTAAGAGTCTCCTATGGTTTGTCTCCCTCCCCAATTACCATACTGTTTTGATTACTATGGCTTTGTAGTATAACTTTAAATCTGGAATTATAATACTTCCAGTTTTGATTCTCTTTCTCAAGATTGTTTCGTCTATTTGGGGTCTTTTGTGGTTCCACTCAAACTTTACAATTGTTCTACTTCTGTGAAAAACATTGTTGGTATTTTCATAGCGGTTGCATTAAAACCATAGATTGTTTTGGGTACTACAGGCATTTTAAAAATATTTTTCTTCCAATTCATGAACATGGAATATCTTTCCATTTGTTTGTGTCATATTTGATTTCTTTCCTCAATGTTTTATAATTTCTAGACACCAGTTTAATCACTTCCTTGATTAAGTTTATTGCTAGGTGTATTATATTTTTGGTGCAACTGTAAATGAAATTTTACTCGTAATTTTTTTCTGCTGTTTCATTATTAATGTATAGAAACACAATGGACTTCTATACATTAATTTTGTGTCTTGCACCATTACTGAATTTATTTATCAGTTCTAGTAGTTTTTTGGTGGATTCTTTGGGTTCTGTATAGAGATGTCATCTGCAAATAATGAAAGTTTCTTATTACCAATTTGGATGCTATTTATTTATTTATTTATCTATTTATCTATCTATCTATTTATTTATTTATGTTGCCTGATTGCTGTGGCTAGGACATCCTGTGCTATGTCAAATAAAAATGATGAGAGTGGACACCTTTTCTTGTTTTTGACCATGTAGGAAATGCTCTCAGGTTTTCCCCATTGAGTGTAATGTTCCCTGTGGGTTTTTCTTTTTTTTTGGATATGCATTTTATTTTTATTTTTTATGAATATATATTTTATTATTTATTTTTTTTATTATGTTTAGTTGTCTTTTTCATATAAAGTCTTTATTATGTTGAGTTATGTTCCCTCTGGACCTACTTTGCTGAGTCCTTTTATCATTAATGGATTTGTACTTTATCAGATGCTTTTTATGCATCTATTGAAATGATCCCATGGTTTCTATCCTTTCTCTTATTGATGTGATTTATGGCATTGATTTATTTGCAAATAGTGAATCACCCTTGCATCTAGGGAATAAATCCCACTTGATTAGTGTGAATGATATTTTCATGTATTTTTGGATTTGGTTTGCTCATATTTTGTTGAGGATTTTTGCATCTATACTCATCAGAGATTTTGGCCTGTAGTTCTCTTTTTTGAGTATCTTTATCTAGTTTTGGTATCAGAGTAATACTGGCCTTGTAGAATAAATTTGGTACTTTTCCTTCCTTTTCTATTTTTTTGGAATAGTTTGAGAAGAATAGGTATTAACTCTTCATTAAATGTTTGATAGAGTTCACCTGGGAAGACATCTCATCTTGAACTTTGGATCGTTGGGATTTTTTTTTTTTGATTACTAATTCAATTTCTTTGTTGCTAATTAGTTTGTTCAAAATTTCTATTTCTTCCTGATATACTTATGGGAGGTATATGTTTCTAGGAATTTATCCATTTATTCTAAGTTGTCCAATCTGTTGGCATATAATTTGTCATAGTATTCTCTTGCAATATTTTGTTTGTATTCCTATGGTGCCAGTTGTTATTTCTCCTGTTTCATTTCTAATTTTGTTTGAGTTCACCCTCCTTCTCTTTTTTGTCATAATGAGTCTGGCTAATGTTTTATCAATTTTATTCATCTTTTCAAAGAATTAACTCTGGTTTCAGTAATTTGTTGCTTTGTTTTTTAGTTTCCTGTCACTAATTTCCACACTAATCTTTGGTATTTACTTCCTTGTCCTAGTTTTACGTTTTTGTTTTTGTTGTTTTCCTTTTTCTAGATCCTTTAGGTGTAAGGTTAGGTTGTTTATTTGAGGTTATTTTTGGTTCTTTAAATTGGCCTGTATTGCTATAAACTTCACTCTTAGAATTGCATTTGCTGCACCCCAAAGATTTTGGAATATTCTATTTTCATTTTTATTTGTTTACATGTTTCTTTTTAATTTCGTCTTTGATCTTGGTTGACAGTCATTGCTTAGTAGCATGTTATTTAGCCTCCATGTATTTGTGTTCTTTCCAGATTTATTCCTGTGGTTCATTTCTCAATTGTCATACATTTTATGAATAAAATGGTATGAAATTCTAAGTTAGTGACAGAATAACTACTGATAAATTTATAAATATGTGGAAATTTAACAACACATTCAATGTAATCCCTATCAAAATAACAGCATTTTTTAATCAAAGAAGAAATGTAAAGAGAAAACCAGTGTGTCAAAGAAGAAATCTAAACAGAAATGGAAAACATCTTGTGGCAAATAAATATCAAAATATCACCCAGAAAAAAACCCAAAAACTTAAGGGGCATAGTAAAAAAGGCACTAAAAGGGAAGTTTATAGTGGCCAACACATATATAAATAAAGAATAAAGGTCACATTTAAACAACCTAACTTTATAACTCAATGTTTTAGAAAAAGAAAAATAAACTAAACCTACAGTACACATAAGGAAGGAAATAATCTGGATTAGAGCAGAAATAAATGAAATAAAGAATGGAAAAGCAGTATAAAATATTGACAAAAAGAAAAGTTGAGTTTGATTCCAGTTCATTTTTTTAATTTAAATTCAAGTTATTTATCATAGACTGTAGTAGTATGGTATTGGTAGAATGGTTTTAGAACTTAGTGAGTTGTCACAAGTTCCTTCTTTAATTCCCATCACCCATTACTTACTTTTCTTTCCAAGGATGAAGACATGGGCATTTTATATTTTTTATTTTATTTTATTTTATTTTATTTTATTTTATTTTATTTTATTTTATTTTATTTTATTTTAATTTATTTATTTTATTTTATTTTATTTATTTTATTTTATTTTATTTATTTTATTTTATTTTATTTTATTTTATTTTATTTTATTTTATTTTATTTTTAGATTTTATTTAAATTCAGGTTAGTTATCACAAAGTGTACTATTAGTTTCAGGGATAGAATATAGTGATTATTCACTTGCATATACACCCAGTGCTCATTACAACAAATGCCTTCCTTAATGCCCATCATACATTTACCTGTTCATCTACTCACCTCCCCTCCAGAAACCCTCAGTTTTTTCCCTATAGTTAGGAGTCTCTTACAGCTTGCCTCCCTCTCTGTTTTTATGTATTTTATATTTCCTTCCCTTCCACTATGTTCATGTTCTGTTTCTTTAATTTCACATATGAGTGAAAACATATGTGGTTTGTCTTTCCATGACTGACTTATTTTGCTTAGCTTAATACACTTTAGCTCCAAACACATAGTTGCAAATAGCATGATTTCATTCTTTTGGATGGCTGAGTAATATTCCAATATATATATGAGTAACTTTCATCATCTTTTCATGTGTCTGTTAGCTACTTGTATGTCTTCTTTGGAGAAATGTCTGTTCATAACCTTTGCCCATTTTTAACTGGATTTATTATTTTTGGTGTGTTGAGTTTGGTAAGTTGTTTATAGATTTTGGATACTAGCCCTTTATCTGATAGGTTATTTGCAAATATCTTCTCCTATTCCATTGGATGCCATTTAGTTTTATTGATTATTTCCAATGCTATGTACAGTCTTTTTTATCTTGATGAAGTCTCAGATCATTTTTGTTTTTGATTCCCTTACCTCCTGAAATATGTCTAAGAGGAAGTCTCTGTGGCCAAGGTCAAAGTTGTTGCTATCTATGTTCTCCCCTAGGATTTTGATGGATTCCTATCTCACATCTAAGTCTTTCATTTTGAGTTTATTTTGTATATGATATAAGAAAGTTGTCCAGTTTCATTCTTTTGCATGTTGGTGTCCAATTTTCACAACACCATTTGCTGAAGAGACTTTTTTTTCCCTTTGGATATTCTTTCCTGCTTTGTTGAAGATTAGTTGACCATATAACTGAGGGTCCACTTCTGGGTAGTCTATTTTGTTCCATTGATCTATGTGTCTGTTTGTGCATCAGTACCATAGTGTCTTGATGATTACAACTTTGTAATACAGCTTGAAGTCTGGGATTGTGATATCTCCTGCTTCACTTTTCTTTTTCAACATTACTTTGGCAAATCAGGGTCTTTTCTGGTTCCATACAAATTTTAGATTTGTCCCAGGTCTTTGAAAAATGCTGTTATTTTCATAAGGATTAAATTGAATATGCATGGACAATGAATCTTGGAACACTGAAAAAATAAAATAAATTTAAAGTAAAAAAAAATCCAGGGGTGCCTGGGTGGCTCAGTTAGTTAAGTGACATGATCATGATCCCGGAGACCCAGGATCGAGCCCCACATCAGGCTCCCTGCTCAGCGGGAAGCCGGCTTCTCCCTCTCTCACTCCCCCTGCTTGTGTTCCCTCTTTTGCTGTGTTTCTCTCTGTCAAATAAATAAAATCTTTAAAAAATCTAAAAACAATTGAATATGCAGATTGTTTTAGGTAGTATAGACATTTTAACAATATTTGTTCTCCCAAACCCTGAGCATGGGATTTTTTTCCCTCATTTCATTATGCCTTACTCAGTTTATTTCATAATTGTCCTTTTTAAAAATATTTTATGTATTTATTTGACAGAAAGAAACACAGCTAGAGAGGGAACACAAGCAAGGGGAATGTGAGCAGAAGAAGAAGTTTCCCTCTGAGCAGGGAGCCTGATGTGGGACTTGATCCCAGGACTCTGGGATCATGGCCTAAGCTGAAGACAGATGTTTATGACTGAGCACTCAGACACCCCTCATAAATATTCTATAGTTTTCAAAGTACAGAACTTTTACTACTTTAGTGAGGTTTTTTCCTACCTATCTTGATATCTGGTGCAATTGTAAATGGGGTTGATTCCTTGATTTCTCTTTCTTCTGCTTTATTATCAGTGTATAGATATACAACAGACTCCTGTGCTTTTATTTTATATCCTGCAACTTTGCTGAATTTATGCATCAGTTCTAACAATTTTTTGGTACAGTCTTTTAGGTTTTCTACATAAAATATCCTGTCACTGCAAATAATAAAATTTTGACTTCTTCCTTATTAATTTAGATGTCCTGTACTTATTTTTGTTGTCTGATTGCTGGGGCTAGGACTTCCAGTATTATGTTAAACGGCAGTGGTGAGAATGGATATCCCTGTCTTATTCCTGACCTTAGGGGAGAATCTCTCAGTTTTTCCCCATTGTAGATATTAGCTGTGGGTTTTTCATATATATGGCCTTTCTGAGTTTGATTCCAGTTCCAGATAGTGATGTAGAAAGATACTGAACTCAACTTATTTCATCCTATGAACAGAGTTTACATCTGTATATGAAACAATATAACCTTAAGAAAAAGAAAACCTAAAGACCATCTGAGAGATGCCTCTTGATCACCTTGCTTTGGAGACTGGGGGTGGGAGGTTGCATTCTTGGTCACATGGGACTAAACATAGTGCAAACAAGAAGAAAACCACATGAAAGTGGATAGGAGAAGCTGGGACATAATTTTACCATAAAACACATCCCTGGTGTAGAAACCCACAATCAGGAGGAAATTCAAAATGTGAAGCTTGTCTCTGAGCAGCAAATGGCTCAGACACCACATTGGGCACCCCAAATTTTAAGAGCTTTAAGCACTTAAGAGATAAGCCTCCCCCAAACTAATTTTGAAAAACAATGGTGCTTACTTCCTGTTGGGGACAGTGTGTGTGATCCGCCCCTCTCGCCATGCCCAAGCCACCAGAAACTTTGGTGGAGGTACCCGTGAATGTGAATGAAAGTCTCTCCAGGCTTTCCCCACCAAGAATCTGGAGTTATGCCAATGTCATGGTCATCAACACCATCTATACTTGCCTTTTGTTCTTCCTTCTCAACTATCAAACTGAGTCTATTCACAAACTTCCCTTTTAATGGTAAAGGCCAGTTTCTTAGAAAGGCTTGACTCTGCCTGCTGTGAATCACTTTGTTAAACTTTAACCTAACTGCATCCCCCAACTCCCTCACTTTGGAATAATAAAAGACTGGGACCCTTGACAGTCAAGAGAGACAAAGGCAGACACAAAGGAAAAAAAAATGGCAGAGAGCCTGTGAAGCTAGAACCAGAGAAACAGAGAGCAAGAGAGGCAGAAACAGAGAAAAAGGAGAGCCAGAGAGACATAAGCAGAGCCAGAGAGCCTGCAAAGTGAAAGAGGCCAGAGAGCCAGAGAACCCAGAGCCCAGAGCCCAAAGTCCAGAGAGTCAGAGAGCCCAGAGCCCAGATCCCAGAGCCCAGAGCCAGATCTAGAGAGCCAGAGAGCCTGAGACTGAGCCTGAGCCTGCTTCATAGGTCTCTCCTGACTGATCTCGGGTCTGTCAGCTTCACATCAGATCTCCGTGTCCGTGTCATTATTTCGCCTGCCCGACATCCCGTGGTTCGAGACCCACATCTCTGCTGAGGCTGGTCCCTGGCAACATCCTGAGATCCAGACTGTCATGATCTCAGAAATGCCTCTTTAATCCATTCATGCATTTGTACTGTCCTGCTCCAGGGCTCAGATCAAAGGTAGACAATCATACCCAGACTTAAAGTGAAAGACGCTTATCTGCTTATATTAAAACCTCAGCATGAGAGGCAGACATCTAATTTAACAACATATCTGAAAGCCTGTTGGAACACTCTGCAGACAGGGACCAGTGGTGCCATTTTTGTGTTCTTCCTTTGCTGTGATCCAGAGTACAAGTGTATTCTAGAAGGAAGCATTTATATGCATCTAGTTCCCTAATTTTTGTGGCTACTGCCTAGATGATGCCTCTTGATCACCTTGCTTTGGAGACTGGGGGTGGGAGGTTGCATTCTTGGTCACATGGGACTGTAATAATCAGTGTCCCCCAGGAGAAAACTCATGCACTTCCCTGACACTCCATTTTTTGTGACTGCTGCCAGTGAACACCTCTGTATCTTCTGACTCTGGTGGCCTATAGGGATTATGCTCATGGATCTCACAGGACTGTAACCAATGGAGAAAAAGTTCTTAAATAGCTAACAATCCCCAGGAACAGCAAAAGCCAATGGGCCCAAAAGTTTATTCTTTCTTTGAAGGAAGCTCATTAGCTAATAATTATTGTTTTGTCCAAAAAGAAATCTTTAATTTAATCCACATCTAAGGACTAACTGTAATCCTGTGCAGAAACCTCAGAAGGCAGGTGATGTATTTCTACTCACCCTCTGCTGTGCTCTAGAGTATTGTGTCCTGGAGGGGAGATTTATATGTGTCTGATGCCTGGTTTTTATGGCTGATACCTAGGGGATGCTCCTAAATCACTTGGCTCCTATGCACAAAGAAGCTTGCATTCTTGGGTCCCACTGGACTGTGGCAACCAGAAGGATGATTCATGGCAGTTTACCAATCCCAGCTGTGTCCTGCGAAGACAGAACACTGATATATACTTCTTAGTCTTTCTGTGAATTAAGCCACTTTGCTTGTCTTGGAGTTTTGTATTGAGGTGCAAGCTTCAGGTTTTGCACATATTTAGTCCCCCACAGAGCTCCTCTCAAGAAATGTAGGCTGTGGACACTACCTTGGTGCTCTTACCTCTGCTTTCCTCTGGTTCAACAGTATTTCCCAGTATGATGCCGTAAACTCATTTGGAGTCCCAATTCTGTGATTGCTGCTCAGGGAGTACCTCCAGATTGCCTAGCTTTGGTGGTCAGTGGAGCTTATGCTTCTGGCCCCCTAGAATTATATATATTTCCATAATTTTATTTTTTTTATTTTTTATTATGTTATGTTAGTCACCATACAGTACACCATTAGTTTTTGACGTAGTGTTCCATGATTCATTGTTTGCATGTAACACCCAGTGCTCCATGTAATCTGTGCCCTCCTTAATACTTATCACCAGTCACACCATCTCCCTTCTAAAACCCCCCTTTTGTTTCCCAGAATCCATAGTCTCTCATGGGACGCTTAAAGCTGCTGCCTGAGGGTCTGACTTCCAGTTAGCCTGAATCTAAATGAAGTTTCCCCTTTAGGGTGTTCAACATCATTAATTGTCAAGAAAATTAAACTCAAAACCACAATGAGACACCATCTCACACCTATTATGATAGCTATTTAAAAAACTGAGAAATAAAAGTATTGGTGAGAATATGAAGAAAAGGGAACAGTTGTAATCCATTGGCGAGAATGACTAATGTAAATTGGTGTGACCACTATAGAAAATAGTTTAAAAGTTCTTCAAAAAAATTGAAAATAGAACTACTATATGTTTCAGCAATTCCACTTCTGAGTTTTTATCCCAAGTAAACAAAAATATTAATTTGAAAAGATATATGCACCCGCATGTTTCTTGCATTATGATTTACAATAACTAATATGTAGTAATAATATAAATGTCCATTGGTAGATTGATAAGAAAATTGTGATTTTGTAAATATTCAGTCATAAGAAATAAAGTTTTGCCATTGCAACAACATGGATAAACCTCAACGTTTTTATGTTAAATGAAATAAGTCAGCCAGAAAAAGACAAATACTGTATGATCTCACCTATAAAAACAAAAACAAGCTCAGAAATACAGACAACAGTTTGATAATTGCCAAAGGCAGGTATTGGAGTGGGAAAATCGGTGAAAATGGTCAAAAGGTACAAATTTCCAGGCACGTGGGTGGCTTACTTGGTTAAGCATCTGTCTTCAGCTCATAACATGATCCTAGGGTTCTGGGATCAAGCCCCACATCAGGTTTCCCACTCAACGGGAAGCCTGCTTCTCCCTCTCCCTCTGCCTGCCACTCTCCCTGCTTGTGGTTATTCTGTCAAATAAATGAATAAAATCTTTAAAAAAGAAAGTACAAATTTCCAGTCCTAAAGTAAATAAGTAATAATGATGCAACATACAACATAATGACTAATAGTCAACAATAATGTGTTACATATTCAGGAGTTGCTAAGGAATACATTTAAATTTTTTTCATAAGAAAAAATATAACTGTGTATAATGATAGATGTTAACTAGCCTTATTGTGGCAGTCATTTCACAATATATACAAATATCAAATAATTATATTGCATACCTGAAACTAATATGTTAATTATAATAATAAAAAAAGAAGAGCTGGTATTTTTAGAACATTTATAAAGTAGACAAACCCTTAGCTACACTAGGAAAAAAAACAGAGAATGCTCAAATAATTAAGATCAGAAATGTAAGAATAAACATTACAAGATGCTACAGATATTAAAAAAAGGTTTTAAGGCATTATTATTGTTAATTATATGGCAATAAATTGGATAACCTAGAAAAAATGGATAAATTCTCAGAAACACGGAACCTACCAAGGCTGAATCACTGGAGACATAAATAAATGTGAACAGACATATAACAATACAGAGATCAAATCAGCAATGAAAACTTCTCAACAATAAATATCCAGGACCAGATGGTTTCACTAGAGATTTCTGATAAATATTTAAAGACAAATTAATGCCAATCCTTCTCAAACTATTCCAAAAATTGTAAGAGGAAGAAACACTTCCAAACTCATTTTATAAGGCCAGTGTCAGGCTTACATCAAATCCAGAGAAGGATGCTACATAGGAAAAAAAAAAAAAGGCGGCCAACATCCCTGATGAATATGCATGCAAATATTCTCAACAAAATATTAACAAACTTAATTCAGTACCACACTAAAAGTATCTTACACTATGATCATGTGAGACTTGTCCCTCTTATGCAATTCAACATACAAAAATCAATCAGTGAGATACAACATATTAAAAGAACAAAGTATAAAAAATATCTAATCATCTCAAAAGAAGCAGAAAAAGTATTTGACAAAATTCAATGCACTTTTTAGATAAAAACACTCAACAAATTCTAAATGGAAGATTAGGTCAACATAACAAAGATCACACATGAAAAGCTAAAATCATACTTAATGGTGATAATTGAAGGCTTTTCTTAAAAAGTAAGAATACAAGGATACCCACTCTTAACAAAGTACTGGAAGTCCTGGCCAGTGCAAATAATCAAGAAAAAGAAATAAAACACATCCAAATTGGAGAGGAAAAAGTAAATTATCTCTGTTCTTAGATGACGTTATTTGTAGTAAACAGTAATAATTCTAAAAATAGTTTTAGAAATAATAAACAAAATCAGCAAATTATAGGATAGAAAATCAACACAAAAAATAAGTTGCATTTTTGGGGCACCTGGGTGGCTCAGTTGGTTAAGCGACTGTTTTTGGCTCAGGTCATGATCCCGGAGACCTGGGATCGAGTCCCACATCGGGCTGCCTGCTCGGCGGGAAGCCTGCTTCTCCCTCTCTCACTCCCCTTGCTTGTGTTCCCTCTCTGGCTGTGTTTCTCTCTGTCAAATAAATAAAATCTTAAAAAAAAATCAGTTGCAAATTTTATACACTAATAACAAACTAATTGAAAGTGAAACTAAGAAGATAATTTTGTTTACAATAGTATCAAAAAAACAAAATATTTAAGAATAAACCTTAATCAAGGAGGTGAAATAATTTACTGTAAATTATAAAATAATGCTAAAATTAAAGATGACACAAATAAATGGAAAGACATTTAATGGTCATGGACTGGAAGACTTAATATTGTTAAAATGTCTGTGTTACCCAAAGCATTCTACAGATTTAATGTGATCCCTATCAAAATCCAAAATACTCTTTTTTTTTTTTTTTCAGAAATAGAGAAAACAAATCTAAAATTCATTTGGAACCATGAAAGACCCTGAATAACCAATACAACCTTAATGAAGAAGAACAAAGATGGAGACCTCACATATTTATTTATTTATGCATGTATTTATTTATTTATTTAGAGAGTACATACAGATAAGTGGGGGAGGAGAACCAGTGGGAGAGGGATAGAGAGAACGGTAAGCAGTATCCATGCCCAGTGGAGCCTGACACAGGGCTTGATCTCACAACACTGATATCATGACCTCTGCCAAAATCAAGAGTTGGATGCTTAACCAACTGAGGCACCTAGGCATCCCATCCTGGCTTTAAAACATACTACAAAACTACAGTAGTCAAAACAGTATGGAATTGACTTAAAAACAAATACATAAACTAATGGAACAGAATAGAGAGACCATAAATAAACCCACACAAATATATTCAAATGATCTATATAAGTGTACAAAGATGATCCAATGGGAAAAGACAGACTCTTCAACACATAGTGTTGGGAAAATTAAATAGCCAAATGAGAAAGAAGGGGGGAGGGAGGGAGAGAGAAATGGAACCCATATCCAACACCATACACAAAAATTAATTTAAAATGGATTAAATACGTAGAAGACCTGAAATTATAAAATTCCTGGAAGAAAGCATGAAGAAAATAGTCATAGAATTGTTTTGACAGTGATTTATTTTATATGTCACTTTAAGTGCAGGCAACAAAAGAAAAAAAAAAGAAAGGAAAATGGGAAGTGAAACTTCTACAATTAAAATGCTTTTGTGCAGCAAATAAAGTAATCAAGAGAGTAAAATGGCTACCTGTAGAATGGGAGAAAATGTTTGCAAACTATATATCAAATAAAGAGTTAATACTCAAAATATGTAGTAAACTCCTAGAACTGAGTTGACAAAAACTAAAGAACTTAATTTAAGAAATGGACAAAATAACTGTATAGACATTCCTCCGAAGATACACAAATGACCAACAAGCAAATGAAAAGATACTCAACACCACTAATGATAAGTGAATTTCAAATTAAAGCTACAATGCAGCATCACTTCACACATGTTATTATGGCCATTATACACACATACACACACACACACACACACACACACACACACACCAACACAAGTGTTGGTGAGGATATGGAGAAAGTGGAACCCTTAGACATTGTTTGTGGAGTGTAAAATGGTGCAGCCACTATAGAAAACAGCATGATGGGTCCCCAAAAAGTTAAAAGTAGAAATACCATATGATCCAATAATCTCTTTTACAAGAATTTACCCAAAAGAATTGCAAACAAGATCTCAAAGGGATATTTGTAGTCCCGTGTTCATTGCTGCACTATTCATGGTAACCAAGAAGTAGAAACAACCTAAATGTCCATCACTGGATGAATGAAGAAAACATGGTGTGGGTATATATGTGTGTGTGTGTGTGTGTGTGTGTGTGTGTGTGTGTGTGTGTGTGTATGCTGAATATCATTTATCATTTAGTCTTAAAAAAAAGAATATTGTTTGGGCACCTGGGTGGCTCAGTGTGTTGAAGCCTCTGCTTTTGGCTCAGGTCATGATCTCGGGGTGCTGGGATTGAGGCCCTCATCGGGCTCTCTGCTCAGCAGGGAGCCTGCTTCCTCCTCTCTCTCTGCCTGCCTCTCTGCATAATTGTGAGCTCTCTCTCTGTCAAATAAATAAATAAAAATCTAAAAAAAAAGAATATTGTCATATTCCACAACATGAATAAACCCTGATGACATTATGCTAAGTGAAATAAGCTAATCACAGAAGAACAAATACTGAATTATTCCACACATATGAAGTATCTAATATAGTCAAACTCATAGAAAGAGAAGGTAGAGAGGTGGTTGCCAAAGGCTGAGTTGTGGGGGAAATGGAGTGTATTCAATGACTATAGAGTTTCAGTTATGCAGGGTGAAAAAGTTCTAGAGATCTGCTGTACAAATATGTGCAGATAATTTGCAAAACTGTTTTGTATTCTTAAAAATTTATTAAGAGTAGATCTCATGGTTTTTTTTAAAGATTTTATTTATTTGACAGAGAGAAACACAGCCAGAGAGGGAACACAAGCAGGAGGAGTGAGAGAGGGAGAAGCAGGCCTCCCGCCGAGCAGGGAGCCCGATATGGGACTCGATCCCAGGTCTCTGGGATCATGACCTGAGTCAAAGGCAGTCGCTTAACCAACTGAGCCACCCAGGTGCCCCAGATCTCATGTGTTTTTAACATATATTAGGATATATTTAGTATACGTATTTACATAGATATTATACTTATGCATATATGTTTATATATTATATAATGCATTACATATATGTTTAACATACATTATATGTATATTTATCATGTATTATATATCTTATGTGTGTCATTACATGTATTAGATATGTATTATATAGAATGAGAGAGATAAAGGAGTCAAACATATATATTGTATGTATGTATATATATTACACACAGATATAGGTATTGCATATGTATATTTATAATGTATTATATATTTTATGTGTATTATTACATGTATTATATATGTATTACATGTAATATAAATAAATTTATGCATATAAATATACATATATATGTAATGAGAGAGATAAAAGAGTCAAACTTAAAAGAATACATACTGTAGGAGTCTTTTTATACGAAGGCCACGCATAGACAAATCCATGGTATTAGAAAGTGGCAGCTTTTGGGTGAGAGTGGCAGGGATAATCAAAAAGTGCAAGGGAGCACTTTCTTGGGTAATCTTATTTTGAGTGTTAGCTACATTGGTATATAAAACTGTAATAATTCATTGACATAAATTCTAAGTTTTCTGTATATAAATTATTCCTTAAAAGCAGAAGAAACAAAAAATGTCTAACACTTTTTCTTTCCAGAGGTTAAATAGGTTAACTTTTCCCCTTAGAAAATAAGAAACATTGCTAATGAAAAGGTGTTATAAATAGTGATTGATCAGGTGAAACAAATAACTATACCCAGTTATAGAAAAGTTGGGTATAGGGGCATGTGGGTGGCTCAGTTGGTTAAGCAATGGCCTTCAGATCAGGTCATGATCCGGGAGTCCCAGGATCGAGCACTGCATCGGGCTCCCTGCTCTGCAGGAAACCTGCTTCTCCCTCTCTCCCTCCCCCTGCTTGTGTTCCTTCTCTAGCTGTGTTTCTGTCTGTCAAATAAATAAATAAAATCTTTCAAAAAAAAAAGAAAAATTGGGTTTAAGTTTAAAAAAGCCTAAAGGCCTCATATTATCTAGCCTATAAGTAGGAATAAAAAGTGGGGAATGGGATTATAATGTTTATCTCAAAAGTTGACAATACAAGCTTACATAAATAATCTGTATATTATTGTGATATATTTAGAAAATATACAAGTAAACAGATGGTGTTTTCAGCTAGTCTCAAAAAGTCTACAAGCACTACGTTTTAGGGGCGCCTGGGTGGCTCAGTTGGTTAAGCGACTGCCTTCAGCTCAGGTCATGATCCCGGAGACCCTGGATCGAGTCCCACATCGGCGGGAAGCCTGCTTCTCCCTCTCTCACTTCCCCTGCTTGTGTTCCCTCTCTGGCTGTGTTTCTCTCTGTCAAATAAATAAAATCTTTAAAAAAAAAAGCACTATGTTTTAAACAAATGGTAGAAGCTATGACAAAAACTGAAAGGGTAGAACTAGAGTAAGATATAGGAAAACATGAGCACCGTACCCAATAATCAGATAAGCATCAGAAACCAGGAAACATTAGACTAACAAAACCAAAATCCAAAGCCAGGCTCAGGTAGATGTTGAGGTTGAAGTTTAAAATTTTTAAATTAAAAATAAAGTTGAAGTTAAAAAAGGGGCAAGCAGGAAATATTTTAGAATTGTTTTTGTGCTTACACTTGCAGCCTTACTCTTGGGTATAACTGGAAGAGTAGTACAAAGATCCAGAAACCAGACACAAACTCTGAAAAATAGTGATTCAAAAAAACCCAAGGTTTATAATTCAAACAGCCATTACTTTAAACCTGCAACTGAAAACAATCATTAAAAATATATATACTAAATTTTACTTGGGGGAAAATATAAATCTAAATTTATTAATATTTGATCACTGGGAGTTACTTTTAACAAAGAAGAGAAAAAGAAGGTTATAAATTTGTGGAAGCCATTACTTCATTTGGATAGTTTATAGTATAAAATAACTATGTTAGAAAATCTGCAAGATATCTATCTATAGTTATCTATATTGATATAGCAAAATATCAATACTTAGATATATATTTATCTACAAAGTGACCAGAGATGAAGTGACCAGAGCAGCACAGCTTGATAACCATTGTATCTTGTATTATCTGTTATCTGTCAGTATTTAACTGGTCATTTAGCCAATTAATATAAACATAAATTACACAGACCCAACAGAATTTGTCATGGTTTAATTCTGACTTGGACCAAGATAAAGTTCAATGCTTGAAAACATAATGGGAGTTAGGAGGGAATAAAAAAAGTACATTTTATACACACACAGACACACATGCATATGTACACACAAACCCACCTGCTTTCCCCCCTTATATACACATTTCAAATACTGTAGCTTTGGTTTAAAGTCTCACTCATTAATATGTGCCAAAGCAGAAATCCATGATCTTGCAATTTTAGCATGTTAAGCACAAATTGTAAACATAGAAATATACTTTAAAAAATATAGTGGCATGTAAGTTTATGTAGTTATGAAAATATAGCTTTGAATAAAGAGAATTACTGAATTTCATGTCTGCAACATGAAAGTTATTAACATTTTACTCTTTTAATATATCATAATACTTTATGTTTTTAGGATATGTTTTTGATGTACATTCTTTCTTTTCATTTTAAGTGTTCTTTTTTCTCTCCAAATATTTTTTTAAGACTTTATTTATTTATTTGACACAGAAAGAGATCACAAGGCAGAGAGGCAGGCAGAGAGAGGAGGAGGAGGAAACAGGCTCCCTGCCGAGCAGAGAACTGGATGTGGGCCTTGATCCCAGGACCCTGAGATCATGACCTAAGCTGAAGGCAGAGGCTTTAACCCACTAAGCCACCTAGGCACCCCCTCTCCAAATATTTACTCATAGTACTATAAAATATGATTATCTAGTCCCTCTACCATTTCCTGTAATACAAATCCTTTTTTATAAAGAAAAATAAATATATTATCAAGTTTCTACTTTTGCAGAGCCCAGCAGTTTTATTGAACTGCAAATGTTCATTAGTATGCACTTGTATGAAGACAATCTTACTGAAAATTCCTGGAGTGTTCCCTCTTTCTTAAACAGACTGTTGACCATTAAAGTATAATCCATCTGAGCATTACAATAAAAAGAAAATATCATAGAATGTGCTGAGGGTTTCATTGAAATGTGTGCCAAAAGTTCCAATTGATGTGCACACATACAACTATGTTTATTACTTAGATTTGACTGATGCTGTTTGCAGAAAATTGACTCCTGTTATGTTTTTCATTGAATAGCTGTACCTTAAAATGTGGGCCTTTATTCAATCAAATTAAAATTCTATAACTAATACGAAAGTGATAGTATGGTTTTGAAAAAAAATTCAGCTATCTTACCAATGCCAAAGCATCCAGATGAAATGTAAAAAAATTATGTTAATCATACATATGTTTTACTATTTGATGCCAACTATCCAGATGTTCTAAATATGTGAATGTTTTGGATTCACATAAAATAAATGGAAAGAAACCCTGATAATTCCTGGTAATTTACTCATTACTATATCCATTCATTCTACAAATATTTATTTTGCACCTATTGTATGCAATGTGCTATGTTAAGTGTTGCAAAGAAAACATATATGTACAGTGATCAGAACCTGTGTTCATGAAGCTTACCATTAGATAGAAGAGACAGAGTGAACACAAGATAGAATAAGTCTCTACTTTAAGAGGGTGAAAATTACTTATGACCATTAATAAATGAGACAGTCTACCAAATTTTATGATCAATACTAGTGTTCAATCTGAAATTTGAAGTAGTGGGTAAGTTTTATAATCAATGACTAAAAATACAATAAAAATATGCTAAATTTAAAAAAATATTCTAGATGATCTACAAGTTATATTTTGAAAAGGCCAATTTAGCTAAAAAAATCGTTAAGTACTGTGTTAAGGCCCACTTAAGTTACATTCCTTTCTACAAAATACCAAATAATAAAAGTTCAGAAGCTAATAAAACTAATTCAACCAGAGGGGTGCCTGGGTGTCTCAGTGGTTAAGCCTCTGCCTTCAGCTCAGGTCATGATCCCGGAATCCTGGGATTGAGCCCCGCGTCAAGCTGCCTGCTCTGCGGGAAGCCTGCTTCTCCCTCTCTCACTACCCCTGCTTGTGTTCCCTCTCTGACCTCGTTGGCTGTGTTTTTCTCTGTCAAATTAAAAAAAAACTAATTCAACCAGAAAATATATAATCAAAGAGATTAATGCAAGAAAGTTCTATGAACATTCATAAAGAGTTGTAACCTGTAAGCATAGTAATAGACAAATTGGGAAAACATGTTTGGTTTATATCGGAAAAGACTTCGAATGTTTAATTTGTATTTTATTTTTAAGTGACAAGACACCATTAAATGTCTTGTATTATTCCACAGAGAGTTTTAGAAAAAGAATAATCCTTACATAATTTTCCCTCCACCTTTAGTTTTTTTATCTGGCAAATAAGAGGAGATAGAGTATATCATCCCTAAGCTTCCTTCAGGGTCCAAAAGATACAAAAAAAATATTCGATTGGCAAAAAAATTCCATGCAAGGATCATAAACATGAGAAAGATACAATTATCATAATACTTCAGGAAGTTGTATCTGTCATTAATGTGCAAGATGTATCGAATTATGGATGCTGTGAATGTAGAGAGAGCAGTTAGAGGACTTTTGTGAATGTTGTTGTAGAACCTGATCTGGAATGACAACGTTGGAAATAATAAAAGTTAGACATGAAAGAGCCTTGTTTGTTGGTTAGAAAAAGTTACATGGAATTAATGTATTTTTAATGTTATTTTTAATCAGTCACAGTCAGATCATTAAAAATTTTTAGAGTAGAGCTTCTAAATATGCAGAGTATGACTTATAATTCCTATATAGCTGTATCAGAATGTCTAAGGACTGTGTGTGTGGTGGTGGTGGTGGTGGTGGTGGTGGTGTATGTGTGAAAATTCTGTGAAGAAATATACATTAAGAACAAAGTATTATTGCTTTCCATATTTTTTGTCATTCAATTAAAATTTGATTTCCTCTTATTCCCATGTAAAATACATATTAGACTATGTGTGACAGACCATCTCAATATTTATCTAAACTAATTTTAAGCAAAGATGAACATAACACAGTCATAAAATTTCAATGGTCAATAAGTTGTTATGTTTATTTTAAAGATATGTTTTAGGGGGGTCAAGATGGCGGAAGGCCAGGTGACCACATTTCAGGGAGCTCCCTGAAGAGAGCTGAATTCCAGCAAAAAAAACACTACAAGACCAGCATGAACACCAATGAAATCAGCCTGAAATGTGATAGTTCCCACTTCTGGACCGCCACGAGAGACAAGGAACATCGGCAAAAAGGTAGAAACAAATAAGAGGGTCTGGAGGCTTGCCCCCAGAGACAGGGGAGTGGGGGAGGAAGCCCGCAGAGCTGAACCATTGAAAACAAATACCCCAAAACGAAAGTGCTCTGTGAGTGAGGAATAACAGCAGATTACCGCCTGAATCAGGGCTAGACAGAAACGGGAACACAGCTAAGCCCGGGGCAAGGCAAGGAGACTTTTTAAAAACTTTTTTTTCTTGTCCTGCTGCCCGGGGCCCCGTGCGTGCGCCCGCCTGGCACCCCCCCTGCGAGCGCACCTGAGCCGCGCCCGGGCTGCGCACCCCTCCCCCACGCGCACCGGAGGCACGCCCGCCCTGCGCTGTCCCCCCCCACCCCGTGTGCACCGGAGCAGCGCCCCCCCCACCCCCCACCCCCGGTGCCGCCCCTGCGCCCGCACCAGAGCCGCCAGAGCTGCCGGAGCCCCTGCAGCTGCCTTAAAAGCGGCGAGCCTGGATTCTATTTTTACGCCACTGCCTTCTCTCCCGTTTCTCTCCACACCGTGGGCTGTGCCCCCTAGGGAAGGTGTTTTTACAGACTTGCGTGGGACCAGGGAGGCCGCGCGTCCCAGGGCGCAAAGTCGTGCAATCCAAAAGGAGTTGTGGCTTTGAGGTGCGGGAGTGAAACGACAGGCGGGGGTGGGGGCAGAAATCAATACAACCTCTGCACCAGCCTGGCTGTGACAGACTGCCAACTGGGAGGCTGGAAAGAGCCCCTTTCTGTGTAGAGGCTCTCTCTGGGAGGGAGGTCTGGGCGCAGACATCTTGCTCCGACCTACTGAAATGGAACAACATGCCCCGCCCCCAGAAAGCAAGCCAGAAGCTCAGGAGGACAACATTTCCAATGCAAAACCCCAAATCGGGGGAAAGGGAATTTATTAAACTCCTGGCACGGACTACAAGTACCAAAAGCCCTACAACTCAATGAAAGTTTTCCACCTCATTTACTTTTTTAAACTTTTTTCTATTTTTACTTTTAAAGCTTCCACTTTAAGCTTAAAAATACATTCTCACGGTTTTATTTCTTTTAATTTTGAGCCCCTTTCTTATCACAACGTGATACCCAATACAACACCCCATAATATTTTTTATTTTTATTTATTTTTTTTAATTTTTTAATTTTTTAAAATTTTTTTTCTCTTTTTTACCCTGAAATTTTTTCAAACACACCCCTGTGTTTTCTGCTTTTGTTGTTGCCTCTTGTTTCCCTATTCGCTCCCTCTGTTTTTCCCTTTCTTCTCTCCTCTTTCCTTTATTCTCTCTTTTACGTGTGCATGTAGATACAAGCTTCAAGTCAATCCTACATCCCTATTCAATACTACCCCTATATACAATCGGTTCTAAGCCCCCTAAATCTTTTGAAAGTGGGCTCCTCCAATAATAACAACAGGACAAACTCGGGAGCTTCTAAAACGCATTCCTTGCCCACAAGGAGTGTCTGCCCTCACCTTCCCACTCTAGTTTGTCAGTGTATCTGTGTAATTGTCTTTGTTTTTATATTATATAAATACTGGTCTTGGGCATCATATAGGTTGGACTTCACTTTTTGATCTCTTCATTTACCCTTGATAACCCTTTTCTTTACCCTGTAACAGTTTTGTACTATATAAATCCTATCACCGGGCCCCGCTCTGGCAGGGGTGTCTTTTCTTGCTTCCTCTCTTCCGTTTTCTTTTCTATTTCTCCTCCCTCTTCGGTGGCGAACTCTGGTTGCTCCAAAACTTCCAACGACCAATCCACCTAGATAGTGGCTGATATAGTTAGCCATACACCCCCTCAACCACTCCTCGCCACAATGACTCGGAGAAGGAACACCCAACAGAAGAAGAACCCTGAGACTGCAACCTCGGTCACAGAATTACTGGAAATGAACATAAACAATATGACAGATATGGAAATCAGGGCAGCAATAGTCCAAGCAATAGTCAATTTAGAAAAGAACATTAGTCTCAAAGTGGAAGCCATAGTAACAGAAGTGAAAGCTGAGGTTAGAAAGGCTTTAGATGAGATGCAATCTAATGTAAATATGCTAACAGCCAGAGTAAGTGAAGCTGAAGATCGTATCAGTGATTTAGAAGACACACAGAATAAGAAGGAGGAGCAAGAGAAGTCTTGGAACAACCAACTAAATCCCAAGAAAACCAAATAAGGGAAATGAATGATGCCATGAAACGCTCCAATATCAGAATTATTGGAATCCCTGAAGGAATTGAGAGAGAGAGAGAGAAGCCTCGAAAATATTGTTGAACAAATCATGGATGAAAATTTCCCAAATCTGAGGAATGAAACAAATTTTCATGTCCTAGAAGTAGAGAGGACACCCTCTAAGATCAATGAGGCCAGAAAAACTTCCAGACACCTAATAGTAAAATTCTTGAATCATAAAACCAAAGATAATATCTTAAGGGCAGCTAGGGGAAAGCGATCCCTTACCTATAGAGGGATGACCATCAGAATAACGTCAGACATTTCCACAGCAACCTGGCAAGCCAGAAAGGGCTGGCAAGACACATTCAGGAAGTTACAAGACAAGAATATGCAACCAAGGATAATGTATCGAGCAAGGTTGACATTCAAAATGGAAGGAGAAATAAAGAGCTTCCAAGACCCCCAAGGTCTAAAAGATTATGCAACCACCAAGCCAGCACTACAAGAAATACTAAGAGGGGTTCTTTAGAGGAGAAATGAACCCAAGAGTGACACAAAACAGTAATATACAGAGATAAATTATAGAAACATGAACTCCACAAGCAACATGTCAATACAAACATATTTATCAATAATCACCCTCAATGTGAATGGCCTAAATGCTCCAATAAAAAGACACAGGGTTGCAGACTGGATAATATGACAGGACCCATCTATATGCTGTTTACAAGAGACTCATCTTGAATCCAAAGACACTTCCAGATTGAAAGTGAGGGGATGGAAGACCATCTTTCATGCCAATGGACCCCAAAAGAAAGCTGGGGTAGCGATTCTCATATCAGATGAATTGGATTTCTGTCTAAAGACTGTAGTCAAAGACACAGAAGGACACTACATCATTATTAAAGGCTCTATACATCAAGAATATCTAACAATTGTAAATAATATTTATACCCCTAACATGGGAGCAGCCAACTACATAAGCCAACTGTTAAACAAAATAAAGAATCATATTGATGCAAATACTAATCATAGGAGATCTTAACATAGCACTCTCAGCAATGGACAGATCATCTAAACAGAAAATCAGCAAAGAATCAAGAGCCTTGAATGACACATTGGACCAGCTGGATCTCATAGATATATTCAGAACACTTCAACCCAAAACAGCAGAATACTCATTCTTCTCGAGTGCACGTGGAACTTTCTCCAGAATAGAACACATACTAGGTCACAAATCAGGGCTCAACCGATACCAGAAGATTGAAATTACTCCCTGCATATTCTCTGACCACAATATGAAACTGGAACTCAATCACCATAAAAAGTTCAGGAGAAATCAAACACTTGGAAGCTAAAGACGAGCCTACTCAGGAATATGTGGATCAACCAAGAAATCAAAGAAGAACTGAAACACTTCATAGAAACCAATGAGAATGAAGATACTTCGATCCAAAACCTATGGGATACAGCAAAGGCTGACCTAAGGGGGAAATTCATAGCCATCCAAGCCTCACTCAAAAAAATTGAAAAATCCCGAATACACTAACTCTCATTACACCTTAAAGAACTGGAAAATCAACAAAAAATTAAACCAACCCCCCACACAGGGCAGGAAATAATAAAGATTAGAGCAGAGATGAATGAATCAGAAACTAGAGATACAGTAGAACACATCAATGAAACTAGAAGCTGGTTCATAAAGGATCAATAAGATCGATAAACCATTGGCCAAACTAACCAAAAAGAAAAGGGAGAAGACCAAATTAACAAAATCATGAATGAAAGGGGAGAGATCACGACTAACACCAAGGAAATAGAAATAATCATCAAAAATTACTATCAACAATTATATGCCAATAAGTTTAACAGCCTAGAAGAGATGGATACATTCCTAGAAACGTATAAGCTCCCAAGACTGAATCAAGAAGATGTTGACGATCTGAGTAGACATATATCTAGTAACGAGATCGAAGCAGTGATCAAAACCTCCCCCAAAACAAGAGTCCAGGTCCAGACGGATTCCCTGGGGAATTCTACCAAACATTCAAAGAAGAAATAACACCTATTCTCCTGAAGCTCTTTCAAAAAATTGAAACGGAAGGAAAACTTCCAGACTCTTTATATGAAGCCAGCCTCACTCTAATTCCCAAACCAGACAAAGACCCCATCAAAAAGGAGAACTTCAGACCAATATCACTGATGAATATGGATGCCAAGATTCTCAACAAGATCCTTGCTAACAGGATCCAACACTACATTAAAAAAATTATCCACCATGACCAGGTGGGTTTTATCCCAGGGATGCAGAGATTGTTTAACACTCGCAAAACAATCAACGTGATAGAACAAATCAATAAGAGAAGAGAGAAAAACCACATGGTACTCTCAATTGATGCAGAAAATGCATTTGACAAAATAAAACATCCGTTCCTGACCAAAACTCTTCAAAGTATAGGGATAGAGGGAACATTTCTCAACCTCATAAAATCTATCTATGAAAAACCCACAGCAAATATCAACCTCAATGGGGAAAAACTGACAGCCTTTCCTCTGAGATCAGGAACAAGGCAAGGATGTTCAACATAGTGTTAGAAGTCCTAGCAACAGCAATCAGACAACAGAAAGAAATAAAAGGTATCCAGCTTGGCAAAGAGGAATTCAAACTCTCCCTTTTTCCAGATGACATGATACTATATGTGGAAAACCCAAAAGACTCTACCCCCAAACTACTAGATCTCATACTGTGGCAGGATACAAAATCAATGCACAGACATCAGTTGCATTCTTATACACTAACAACAAAAAAAAAATAGAAAGGGAAATCAGAGAATCGATTCCATTTACTATAGCACCAAAAACTATAAGATACTTATTAATAAACCTAACCAAAGAAGTCAAGGATCTATACTCGAGGAACTACAGAACACTCATGAAAGAAATTGAAGAAGACACAAAAAGATGGAAGAGCATTCCATGCTCATGGATCGGAAGAATAAACATTGTCAAAATGTCTATACTGCCCAGAGCAATCTACACTTTCAATGCCATTTCGCTCAAAATTCCACCAACATTCTTCAAAACGTTGGAACAAACAATCCTAAAATTTATATGGAACCAAAAAAGACCCCAAATCGCTAAGGAATTGCTGAAGAAGAAAAGCAAAGCTGGGGGCATCTCATTACCTGACTTCAGGCTTTATTACGAAGCTGTGATTACCAAGACAGCATGGTACTGGCACAAAAACAGAGAAATAGACCAATGGAACGGAGTGGGGAGCCCACATATGGACCCACAAATCTATGGTCAAATCATCTTTGACAAAGCAGGAAAAAATATCCAGTGGAAAAAGGACATTCTCTTCAATAAATGGTGCTGGGAAAATTGGACAGCTACATATAGAAGAATGAACTAGGCCATTCTCTTACACCACACACAAAGGCAAACTCGAAATGGATGAAAGACCTCAACGTGAGGCAGGAATCCATCAAAATCCTGGAAGAGAACATAGGCAGTAACCTCTTTGACATCAGCCACAGCAACTTCTTTCAAGACAGGTCTCCAAAGGCAAAGGAGATAAAAGCGAAAATGAACTTCTGGGACTTCATCAAAATAAAAAGCTTCTGTACAGCAAAGGAAACAATCAACAAAACAAAGAGGCAACCCACAGAATGGGAGAAGATATTTGCAAATGACACTACAGACAAAGGGCTGGTATCCAAGATCTATAAAGAACTACTCAAACTCAACACCCAA